>CAUYQU010014313.1:0-177616 GCA_963574635.1 Cheracebus regulus | reverse complement strand
TATATTTCTGGTACTGCTTAATAAATATTAGTTATCAGAATGAGTGCTGTTAGTTGCTGCCCTGATATATTTAGTATTCAGTTTTATATTCCCCACAGTCCCATACTAATAAATGTGCATTGATTGAATGCTGTAGCAAGGGGATGCATGGATGGATGGATGGATGGATGGATGCATGGATGGATAGATGCATGGATGAATGGATGGATGGATGGATGGATGGATGGATGGATAAATAGATGGATGGATGAATGCATGCATAGATGGATGGATGGATGGATGGATGGATGGATGGATGGATGGATGAATAGATGCACGGATGGATTGATAGATGAATAGATGCATGGATGGATGGATGGATGGATGGATGAATGGATGCATGGATGGATGGATGGGTGTGTGGATGGATGGATGGATGCATGCATGGATGATGGATGAACAGATGAATGGATGGATGAATGCATGGATGCATGGATGGATGTATGGATGTATAGATTGATGGATGGATAGATGAATGGATTGATGGACAGTTGGATAGATGGGTGGGTGGATGAATGGATGGATGGATCGATGGATGGATGAATCGACGAATGAGATGGATGGAGGGATGGATGGATGGATGAATGCATGGATGATGGAGGGATGGATAGATGGATGGATGAATTGATGGATGCATGGATAGATGCATGGATGCATGCATGGATGGATGAATGAATGGACACATGGATGGATGCATGGATAGATTAATGGATGGATGAATGGATGCATGGATGGATGGATTGAAGGATTGGTAGATACATGGATGCATGGATGGATGGATGAATGAATTGATGGATGGATCATGGATAGATGGATGAATGGATGGATGGGTCCATGCATGGATGGATGGATGTATGAATGGATAGATGGACAGATGGATGTGTGGATGGATGGATGGATGGATGGATAGATGGATGGATGGATGGATGGATGGATGGATTCATGGATAAACCAATGAAATGCAAGCATAAGGAGAAGTGGGATCAGTTCTAGTGCTGGCTTCTTGCAGTCGCAAGTCTGATGAGGTAAATATGCTCTGTTTTCTGTCTGCCTTAGTTTCTTCATCCATTGATTGAGTGAATAAAACCTTGGTTTGCTCAGCTAAAAGGCACCAAGCAGCACAAGCTGCTGTCCCTGGCCCAGGCTGGTGAGCGGGAAGGAGAGATGAGGCTCTTCTTCCTCATGGCCTCTGTCCACCCGGATCTGCCAGTGCTCCCTGGGTGCCCCCATGAGGCAGGTGTTGGGCGAGGTCCTCGGTCACAAGTCACCTCTTCCAATGCTTGCCTCAACCCCGCACCCTGAAGGCCACATCTCTCACATTCCAGGTCAGGACTGTGGCCCCTCAGGGAGGTTAAGCAGCTTCCTGGAGGTCAGCGACTCCAGCTGAGGGCTCCCAGCTCCGGGAGCTGTGCTTCCAGCCAGCCAGGGAGAGTCGCCTGTCCCCGACTCCTGCTCCCCGTCTCCTTCCTTCCCTTTCTTCTCTTCTCCCTCCCTCTCCTTTTCTCCTCTCTGTGTTCTTCTGCCTTCCATCTCTGCAGACCTTGGACACAGCTGTGTTGAGGGAGAATGAGGAGGGTGAGGGGCACAGGTAGCCCCTGTGTCTCTGATGCCCACGTCGCTGCCGTTCTGGGCTCCTAGGAGAGGGGTTTTTTCAGCTGAGGAGCAGCACAGCCACCTTTCTACTCTGCCCAAGAAGCAGCTCCTTCCCCAGCAGCCCACAGGGGCTGTGCAGGGGCCGCGGGGTGGGCTCGGTCCTGGTGTGGAAGCCCCCACGATGTCCTTCACCATGTGCCTGTCCCCTCAGATTGCTGAAGGGATGGCGTACATCGAGCGCATGAATTCCATCCACCGCGACCTGCGGGCGGCCAACATCCTGGTGTCTGAGACCTTGTGCTGCAAGATTGCTGATTTTGGCTTGGCTCGGATCATCGACAGTGAATACATGGCCCAGGAGGGTGAGCACAGCCCCCAACCACAAGGGAAACCTGAGCCCTTACCTTCCCCAGCCCCCTAAAGCCCCCTTAATTCCTCCCAGCACAGCCCTGAGGGAAGACACCCAAGGGCTAGACGGTTTCCACGACTGTACATCAGCATTTCTTTCACTGCCCCAGTGTGTTCAGCAGCCTAGTAGTGCCCCAAGACCTCCCACAGAGGAACAGCTTTAGGATAAGGTAGATTTGGAGAAACAGTAGTCCACCCCCTCCCTGCCTTGGAGATTCCCAGTGTATATCAACAAATTAAAGGCACTGAGAAGTCCTGCAGCAAAGGAACAGTTTATGTTTGCCTCACCTAGTGCCTCCCAAACTAATTTGAGCTCCAAATACTACTTTTTTTTTTTTGAGATGGAGTCTGTCACTCAGACTGGAGTGCAGTGGCACAAATCTTGGCTCACTACAGCCTCCGCCTCCTGGGTTCAGGCAATTCTCCTGCCTTAGCCTCCCAAGTAGTTGGGATTACAGGCAAGTGCCACTACATCTGGCTAATTTTTGTATTTTTAGTCAAGACGGGGTTTTACCATGTTAGCCAGGCTGGTCTTGAACTCTTGACCTCAGGTGATCTGCCTGCCTCGGCCTCCCAAAGTGCTGGGATACAGGCGTGAGCCACTGTGCCCAGCCCCAGATACTATTTTTATGTAGCACCTATTAACCTTCCACAGAAGTAGGCTTTCCCAGAGCACACTGTGGGAAACACGGCTCTCCTGTGCGAGCAGCAAACCTCGTGAATTAGGGGTTCCACGGAGCACTCTGTCTTCCTCTGTGAATTAGAATCTCCACAGAGCCCCTGTCTTACTCTGTGAATGTAGCTGAGGTGTAAATCTCCTTCACAAGAGGATCTGAAGTGATCACACACGTCGCAAGCAAGCTGTACTCACTTAGCGTGTGAGTGACGTGCAGACAGGATACGGGTTGCTCTCTCGGGAACGTCAGGCTGGCTGGGGAGACTGAGAAATGGAGGCCAGGGGAGGCCGTGAAGTGCCAAACCCTGAGGCCTGCTCCAAATGCTGGCCAGGCCGCAGCCACCTCGGGCTTCACAGGGTGGCCGGACGTGAGTCCTTCCTCGCAGCGGCCTCCCAGGTACCAGTGTCACCATTTCCATTTGGCAGGAAGGGACTCACGGAGGCCCGACCAGCTTTGAATGGCTCGCCCAGGCCGGTTTCTTTATTAAACAGGGTCCCTGTGAGGCAGAACACGCCCCTTCCATCCCAGGTGGAAACGTGGTGGCTGCCCTTTGAGGCCACTCACTCTCTTTTTAAAGAACCAAAGTGGGTGACTGCGTGGTACTGGTGTCCATATTGTCCTTCGGTGCTGCAGATGCCTCTGCACTCACCTGGCATGCATCCTGGTGTCTGGCTGGCCCGCCCTTCGAGGCCCCACAGTGGGGGACTGAGGGAAGGACAGCAGGAGCAGGGGTATGGGTGAGGGGAGGGTGGAGGGTAGAGGCCACCCACCATGGCCTCCCAAAGCTGTGCATGGCTTTTCCTGCAGGGGCCAAGTTCCCCATCAAGTGGACTGCCCCAGAAGCCATCCACTTTGGGGTCTTTACCATCAAAGCAGATGTGTGGTCGTTTGGAGTCCTCCTGATGGAAGTCGTCACTTACGGGCGGGTGCCATACCCAGGTAGGTGGCTCGCCCTGCAGCTCTCTCGGGCTCCCTGCTTTCCCTGCAGCCTCTGACGGCAGGTTGCCTGTCCTCGGTGCCTATGGCTGCCCCCTTCTTTTCAGAGTTTGTCCCAGGGTGGGGACGGAGACCAGGTGTGGCATCTGGGGCGGAGCTGTGGACCTTGCATCACTATGGCCCCAGGCCACAGGGCTGTGTCTCCTTCCTCCAGCAAAGGTCAGTGAGCCCCACAAACTGGAATCAAGACTACGGGCACACCCGAATTCAGTTCCTCCCAGCAGTCTGTTCTCAGTTGAGGATAGGTTGCGCCTACCTTGGCATCACACCCATAGTGGATTCCAAAAGCCCCATCCTGAGTGGGCAGAATCGTGGATGCCAGGCCCCAGCCCCTGTCAGAAGGGCTTGGACCGCTTGGCCGGGGCAGCTGGGTGGGCTCTGGGTCACCTGCTGCTGTGTGCACCTGCCAGCTGCCCATGAGTGATGGGCTTGGCTGTGCCCCTGGCAGTCACAGTAATCGACAGGGAGGGTCCCATCCGCAGAGGACCCACACCACACTCAGGAGAAAATCTGCAGCCTCTTTTCTGGGCGTTCGCCAAGCAATAAAAAGGATTGTTTAGAGTCTGGGCCTGTGGGCATTTGCTGGCCTCCGTCTGTGCCCACTGTGCCCCGCGGGCCGCTCCGGGCCCCCCACCCACCGAGGACCCCCGCCCCTCAACCCCGCTCGCGGTCCCCTCTGTCTCTGCCGCAGGGATGAGCAACCCCGAGGTCATCCGCAACCTGGAGCGCGGTTATCGCATGCCGCGTCCCGACACCTGCCCGCCGGAGCTGTACCGCGGCGTCATCGCCGCGTGCTGGCGCAGCCGGCCCGAGGAGCGGCCCACCTTCGAGTTCCTGCATTCGGTGCTGGAGGACTTCTACACGGCCACCGAGCGGCAGTACGAGCTGCAGCCCTAGCCAGCCCGCGCCCGCCGGCGCCCCGTGCCCACCTCTGCGCGGACGGCCTCCCGGCTCCCGTGCCAGCGCCGACGGGCCGCGAAGGCACCAGGAAACCAGAGAGCAGAGGCAGCTTCGCGGTGGGGGGTGGGGGGAGGTCCCCGGACAGACTCCTCCCCCGGCTGTGCGCCCCCAGGCGAGTCACGCGGCCTCTCTGTGCCGCCTCATTTGTAAAGAGAGCCGCATCAGGGACCTGGCACGGGCACGCGGAGTGCTCAGTTAGCCCCCTAAGGTGTTCGGGACTAGTAAGCGACTGATAAGGCCCTGGTGCTGGTCCCTGACCGAGGAGTCGCCGCCGGTGGCCACGTCCAGGCCGCTGCGCCCTGCGAGGACCCCTCCCTGCGCCGCTGCAGAAGCTGGACTGGGTCCCCCCGTCCACCCGACGCCAGCAGGGGCAGCCCCAGCCTAGGCTGCGCTCTGGCACTGCGGAGCTTTTCCATAATAAAGTCACGAGCGCTCGAGATTTCCGTGTCGTTACCGTGACAAGCTGGACCTTGCGTGCAGGACGCGCACGGGGCGCACGCGTGGCGCAGCGGGGAAGTCCCACGCGGCCTGGGCTGCGGGAGCTCGAGCGGGGCCAGCAGGGGGCGCTGTGGCCTCATAAATCCGTGGCCCGGGCCCGCGCCAGGAGCGCTGTGCAGGGCAAAGCCCCGAGCTGACGCTGGAGCCCAGCGCTTTGGGGGCGGCCAGGATGAGAGCCCAGCTCCTGAGGACAGGTGCATAAACAAGGATCGGGTGACGACGGGGCGTCGAAGCACGGCTCCCACTGCGTGGAGGCTCTTCACTTGCCATGTTTTCGTTTTGTTTTTAATGGATCCAGTTTTTATTTGAGCCGTATAGGTTTACAGAAAAAAAAAAAAAGGAAGTAAGTAGGCAGTCTCCATATCTCCTCCATTTCCCCTGCTACTAACATCTGGCAGTGGTGGTGCATTTGTTTTTTGTTGTTGTTTTGTTTTGTTTTTTGTTTTCTCCCATTTTTGTATATAACTTTTAATGGCCAACAATGGAGGGTGGTGCATTTGTTACCACTGATGAGCCAATACTGACACAATGTCATTAACTGAAGCCCACCTCTTCATCCAGGTTCTCCCTGCAGTGTTGTACATGCCATGGGTGTAGACGAAAGCAAAGACTTGTACCCAGCGTTCTGGGCCCACGGGTCCAAAGCCCCTGGCCCCACCTGTGCACCCCCTTCCTTCCCCTTGAACCCTTGGCAAACAACTTGTCAGTGTTGACCCCTCTGACTGTGAGAACACCCCGAGGCAGGACTCTTGCCACCCCGAGTACCAAGGTGGAAACTGAGGCACAAAGCGCTCACACAGCTCACATGCAGTAGGACCGGGGTGGAGGTGGTGGCGAGCTGCAGGCTTGGGCAGCACAGGAAGAGAGTGGGGTCTTGGTGGGAACACCCCCAGAGAGGCCGCAGCCCCTGCAGGGGTGCTGGTGACAGCCATCAGCCAGGAGGGACGCAGTCCACATAGCTGTTCACCTACAGTCTCTGGATTCTCCAGCAGCCCGAGGTGGGAGCGTCACCAAGGTTACCATGAAGCCATTTCTGCAGATGAGGAAACCGACAGACTCCATTCCACCAGGCTTCTCTCAGCCAGTTCTTGGCCCTCACAGCCCCCACTGGCCGTGGGCAAGCACTGGACAGGAAAACACAGCACTTTAGGGAGGAGGTCTCCAAGGGCAGCCAGGGGCAGGCCTGGGGCCTCGCTGAGGAGCCCAGGGGGACAGGTGTCCCCAGCTGCGCCAGGATGCTGGAGGTGGAGGAACCTAGAGGGGGAACTCTGTTGTCCCAGACAGTGGAGGCTCCAGAGATGGTGGGGCCTCTCATCTTCCCCAGGACCTGGTCACACCAGGTTGCTGGAAGGAGGAAACTGCCTGGCCAAGAACCTGGTCCCAGGGGATGTGGCTGGTGGGGGGTAAACAGGAGCGTGGAACAGCAGGGTTCCTGCTCCTGCCAGTGGGGGCTGCTCGGGCTCGTGAATGGGAGGGCCAAGCTCCCCTGCTGGGGCTCCTGTCAGGTGGCACTGAGGAGGGAGCTGATCACAGGATGAGGAATGAGCCCTTCCTTCCCCTCATGAGCAGGGACCGTAGGCCGGAGCACCACCTCTCAGCCCCCAACAGCCCCTGTGAAGTGGCTCCCATGACTCGGGAGCTGTTCTCAAGCTGCAAGGCTTGGAACTGTCTCCTTACCTCCCTGGACCCCGCAGTCATCCCCTAAAGATGAAAGAGTCACCCAGTGCTTCACCAACATCAGCTCAGGTTTTTGTTTTAAAATGCAGGCTGGGCGTGGTGGCTTGTGCCTGTAATCCCAGCACTTTGGGAGGCGGAGGCAGGTGGAACACTTGAGGTCAGAAGTTCGAGACCAGGTTGGCCAACATGGTAAAACCCTGTCTCTACTAAAAATACAATAATTAGCTGGGTGTGGTGGCGGGTGCCTGTAATCCCAGCTACTTGGGAGGGTGAGGCACGAGAATCACTTGAACCCTGGAGGTGGAGGTTGCAGTGAGCTGAGATCGTGCCAGTGCACTCCAGCCTGGGCCACAAGAGTGAAACTCAGTCTCTAAAATAAAATAAAATTCAGGTCTTTCAGCCTCTCCCTCTCCCACGGAGATTCTGATTCAGTGGGTTGAAGTCTGGATCTGGAAACTTCCTCTTTTATAAGCACCCTGAGTGATTCCAATGCAGGCATTTCTTCCACTGCCACTCTCAGCCCTGACTACTCACTAGAATCACCTTGGGAGGAAAGGGGTGGGGAAGGCATAATAAAGATGCCCGTGCTGGGGTTCCAGGTGAGCATGCTTTATCCAGAGCCTCAGCGTACTTTAAACGGCCCCAGCTGGTGCTAATGTCCAGCCGCGATTGAGAACCAGTGGGCAGGGCTGTGTGAGGCTGGAAGCGCCCCATCCCAGCAGGGCCAGCTGCAAGCACTGGGGGCCAGGCTGACGTTCAGGTCCTGAAACTGCAGGACCAGCAGATGCCTATGGCGTTTTCCAGCTCTGTCATGCAAGTGACAACCTGCGGAAATCAGAAAAGAACCCACAAGACCAGCACATTCTCAGAGGTACGTTCTCAGGCCTGGGAGAGGTGAGGCTGGAGAGGGTCTTGAAGGGCGAGGGAGAGTTTCTCCACTAGGGGGCGCACTTGCCCGAGTGGTGCCGCGAGCCGAACCCGTGTTCGGGTATATTCTTGTTCCTGCGTACTTAAGTCTATAAAGGATGGGGGGCCCAGCCAGTTCCCAGCCAGAAGGTGAAATGTGAGCGTGTGTGGGGGAAGAGAGATGGAGAGAGGAGGCAGAGAGCGCATGTATGGACTAAAGCAGCATTTCCTGCTCTGGGACTTTGCCTTCCTAGTGGGAGGGAGGGTATTTCATGGCGTGGAGTCCGCCTTCTCCCAGTCATAAATCTGCACACGAGGACATTGCTGGGGGACCATGCCTGAGCCATCGGGGTATACGACTGCTGTCCCGACACCCAGAGCTTTGATGAGAGGGACAGCCCAGGTCTGGGAACCCCAGACCTCTCCTTGCCTGTGAAGAAGCTGGTGTCTTTCCCTCTGTCCGTTCCAGAGCCAGCACACACCATGGCATTGCTGTGAAGTGAGCAACAGCAGGGTCTGAGTCAGACCTTTCAGCATCACGCACTTGCTCTCCTGGGATGTTTGGCCTTGGAGACTCTACTTCACTTCTCTGAGCCTCAGTTTTCTCATCTGTGCAATGGGTACAATGATGGCACCCGCATCGCAGGCTTGCCGCGAGGTTTAGAGAAAGCAGCACACGGGAGGTGTTTACCAGCATGCCTGTCTTATGCCAAATGCTCAGAAATGTTAGCCCTCATTAGGGCCACGTAACCCCAAAGAAGGGCCTTCAGAGACCCTGGTCCCAGCTGAGCCCCCTAGCCAGACTTCCTGGGCCTCTGCCATACCTCCGTGCCCCAGGCTTCTAGCTCTGCCGCTCAGAGCTGTGTTCTCTTTTTGCTGCTGTGATCTGTTTTGTCTACAGTAATGGCCCTTTATCTAAGGTTTCAGTTACCAGCGGTCAACCGCGGTCCCGAAATACTACATGCAATAAGATATTTTGAGAGAGAGGGAGGCCACATTTACAGAAATTTTATACTATATTGTTATAATTTTCTATTTTATTATTATTAGTGTTAATCTCTTACTGTGCCTAATTCATAAATTAAACTGTATCATAGATACGTATGTATAGGAACAAATATAGTGCATACGGGGTCCGGCACTATCTGCAGTTTGGAGCATTTAGTAGTTTGGGGGTGTTGGAACATATTCCCTGTGGTTAAGGGGGGACTCCTGTGCTTTCACACTCATCCCACCCTCGGGGCAGAGCTTCCAAAAGAGCACACAGGGTCAGAAGCCAAGGAACTCGGCAGGCTGTGTGACTTTGAGTGAGTGACTCCATCCTTCTGAACCCTGATTTCCTTGTCAAAAACAGGACATGAGGCTGCGTCATTCTCAGAGGCATGCTCTCAGGCAAGGCAGACACCCGGCCTTCCTCCAGCTTGGCTTTCCTGGGCAAAGTGAGGCTGGAGGGTTGCTTTAAGGACTTAAAGAGTATTTTGGAAATGGAAGAGTGTGTTCATCTGCTAAGGCTGCTGGAAGAAATACACCGGTGAGGGGGCATCAGGCTTACGCAACAGAAGCGGATTGCTCACAGTTCTGGAGGCTGAAGTCTGAGATCAAGGGGCTGGCAGGGGTGGTTTCTCCTGAGGACTCTCTCCTGGGCTCACGGAGGCCACCTTCGCTCTGTGTCCTAACATGGTTGTCCCTCTGTGTGTCTGTGTCCTCGTCGCCTCTTCTGATAAGAACACTAGTTCTATGGGACTAGGGCCCGCCCATACAACCTCATTTTACTATTCATTTTTAAAGGCCTTGTCTCCGAATACTGTCCCGTTCTGAGGCCATGGGGTTAGGAATTCAACAGAGGAATGTGGAGGAGAAGAGGCCCAGTTCAGCTCTTGAACCGTAACACGGAAGCACATGAGTTCTTTCTGCTTTTGTATCTTTCACTCTACCTGCCTGTGGTGGGTATCAACGTATTCTTGTGACTAATGGATTAGTTTCAAAATCAAGAATATTTGGTGTGAATAAATGTCCCATCTACAAATAAGACCCAAAGCTAAGCTGGAACACCAATGGACCAGCCTTAAGCAAATTCACATACAAAAATCCAGAGTTCTTCCAGAGATAGAACTGCCTTTAATGAAATATTTTATGAAAGTTTCTACCACATATTCCATTAGAGACTACAACCTAGGACTGGAGCTTCCCCAGGACTCATGATGTTGTTTTTGATTTTTTTTTTTTTTTTTTTTTTGAGATGGAATCCTGCTTTGTTGCCCAGGCTAGAGTGCAATGGCGTGATCTCAGCTTACCACAACCTCCACCTCCTGGGTTCAAGAGATTCTTCTGCCTCAGCCTCCCAAGTAGCTGGGATTACAGGCGCCCATCACCACGCCCGGCTAATTGTTGTATTTTAGTAGAGATGGGGTTTTGCCATGTTGGCCAGGCTGGTTTTGAACTCCTGACCTCAGGTGATCCACCCACCTCGGCCTCCCAAAGTGCTGGGATTACAGGCCTGAGCCACTGTGCCCGGCCTTGATTTTTTCTAAGGTAGTAAAATACATACACGTGACATGAAATTTGCCATTGTTGGCATTTGCTGAGGGTGCTATTCGGTGTATTGCACACATTCACCTGCTGTGGGGCCGCCACCACCATCTCCAGGACCTTTGTCTTCCCAAACCCACGCCTGTCGCCATTCAATGCTAACTCCCCATTCCTTCCCACCACCAGCCTGGCACCCCTGCCCTACTTTCTATCTCTGACTTTGATTCTTGAGACCTCGGAATCATACAGTATCTATCCTTTTGCGACTGACTCATTGCACTCAGCATTAATGTTTTCAAGGTTCATCTACATTGAAACCTGTCAGAGTTTGCTTCCTTTTCGAGGCTGAATAACACTTCCCTTTATGGATACATCACGTTTTGTGTATCCATTCCTCAGCTGATGGACGCAGGGTTGATTTCACCTTTTGGCTGTTGAGAATAATGCTGCTGTGAGCCTGCTGTACAAATGTCTCCTTGAAACGGCTTATCAGATGGTGACCCCGGGTTGAATGCTTTGCGGAACCGCACGCGGCTTTTCCCACCGGCGGCCGTTCCACACTCCCATCGGTTGTGCGGGCTGCGCTCTCTCCCGTCGGTTGTGCGGGCTGCGCGCTCTCCCGTCGGTTGTGCGGGCTGCGCGCTCTCCCGTCGGTTGTGCGGGCTGCGCGCTCTCCCGTCGGTTGTGCGGGCTGCGCTCTCTCCCCATCCTCTCCAGCTCTTGTCATTCTCTGTCATTCGAAACAGTTGCCGTCCTAGTGGGTATGAGGCGCATGGTGGTGTTTTAAGAGCAGTGACCCCATCTTTTTAACTTTGGTCCCCATGGGACCTCAGCCCTCTTTGAAATGCCCTCACGTGTTTTTGGGGTTCGCAGGTGTTTCGTGTGTGCTCCTGACAAGCTCCTTCAGGCCCAATGCCTCAGGCTGTGCTGTTCCTCACTGGAGCTGAAGGGGCTTCAGGGCCTGGCTGGGAGGAGCCCACCTGTGCTGGGGGCAGGAGTCCTCTCCTCTGGAAGAGCCCCTGGTTCTGTTCTTGGGAAAGAGCATTTTTCTTATTACCCGTGGGCGGGTCTGCCCTGCGCTGCCTCAGGGTCTCAGGGAACTTGGCTGAAACCCTCACCAGACATCTCCAGGAGGGTCTGCGTCCCTGTGGGCACATGCCCAGGTCCCTACCCCAAAACCAGACCTCTCCAGGTGGGTCTGCATCCCAGTGGGCACATGCCAGGACCCCCATCCCCAAAACCAAACATGTCCAGGCGGGTCTGCATCCCCCTGGGCACATGCCCGGACCCCCACCCCAAAACCAGACCTCTCCAGGCGGGTCTGCATCCAAGTGGGCACATGCCCGGACCCCCACCCCAAAACCAGACCTCTCCAGGCGGGTCTGCGTCCCGATGGGCACATGCCCAGGTCCCCACCCCAAAACCAGACCTCTCCAGGTGGGTCTGCGTCCCGGTGGGCACATGCCTGGACCCCACCCCTAAGTGTTCACAGAGCCTGGCTGGATGCACAACGTCTCAAGCATCACAGGCAAGAGTCATGCCTGGCTCTGGGCACTCAGTCTCAGGTGACAAGGACAGATAGCAGAAGGCAGTGACACCATGACCCACGGGCAGATCAGGGACAGCAGAGGCACCAGGCCCCTGACCTGGGCTCTGGGCACTCTCCATGGCACCGCTGGGCTTGTGGAGTCTCCCGAGTTAAAGACTGAAAGTCAATACCATGCTTAGAATCTTTAGACAGCTAAAGAGACCTTCATACTCAGTCACCGTGTGTTGAATGTAAAGTGCCGATGACTTGAGCAATCCCGGGGTAGTCTTCTGATTCTCATTTTACAGATGAGGAAGCTAAGGTCCAGAGAGGGTGAGTAACTGGCCCAAGGCAACACAGCTGATAAATAGTAGAGCAGGGATCCACTGCTCCCAGCCTTTCTTCCAAAACGGCATGGCCACTGCACTCCACAGTTTACAAAGGGGTTTCCTGTGCCTTGCCTCGAAGGCTCCTCACAGCAGCCTCTTGGATGTGTGGCATCTTCATTCTGTTCAGTCTGGACGGAAGAAAGGCACAGGCGCTGAGCCTGTCATCCACATTACATCCCTAGAAATGTGAGGCCAGACCTCGAATCCTGGGCTCAGCTCCATGGCCAGCACTCGGGGGGCCCTGAAGGGCACCGAGATTAAACGTGCCCCTGAGCACTTGAAGAACAGACAGATGTAACCTGCAGGGCCTGTCCAGTGGCCCTCAGGGGGGCAATCCTTTTAATAAGGTTAAGCAAACTGCTGAGAGGATGACAGGAAGGTTCGTGAAAGCCTGGTGGAAAAGATTGGAGGAAGAGAAACATCTGGTGCCGGCGGGGACACCAGGCTTAATGGATCTGCATTCTCAGTGTGGCAGCTTCTGGAGGGGTGAAGTGGCCGGGGTCCCCGTGCAGGAGGCCCTGCTGATGATCCAGAGAGAGATGGCTCCACGTGACAGCAACCAGAGACCGAAAAATAGCCCTGGGTGTGTTCAAGAGATCATGGGGAGACATTAAAATTTGTGGGTGCACAGAGAAAATTTCCAATTGGCACCATGGGGACTTGGTGGCCTCTCAGGCTTTCACTTGACCCTGAAGAGGGGGAGGAGACCCCCAACTCCCAGGGAGCTCTGCCATGCACCCTCGTTCCGGAAGCAAGGGCCTCCCCATGCTCACAGACACATGCTGATGGCAGTCCCCTACCAGTCATGCCGCGGAGCTGTGTGTACACTGGACACTGTGCTCACGCTTCAGGTGCGTGGTCTCACTGCGCCAGCACCACCGCCCTCAGGAGTAGATTGTTACTGGTCCCACTTTGAAGATGAATAAACAGAGGCTCCAAGAACTGAGGTCATCTGCCAAGCCCACACAGCTGGGACACAAGCCCAGGGCAGCCTGGCCTCCTCCCGGGACCCAGCAGAGCCACTCCAGCCAGAGCTTCCTGGGAGAGGAGGGGAACAAGGCGCTGAGGCTGCAGGTCACACAGCGAACAAGAGCCAGAGCGGAGCCGGGTCCAGACACCGCCAGGCTCGTGCCCTGCCCACACCGCTCTGGCCCGGCTCCCTTGCCAGGTGCAGGTCGTGTTGTAGAAGAGCAGGCTTTGGAGGAGTCAGGTAGGGCTCACTTCACCTCTTGGCTCTGCCCTCTATCGGTTAATTCTTGGCAAATTAACCTCTCTGAGCCTCGGTTTCATTACCTTTAAAATGGGCACAAGCATAACTGTCTCAAAGGGAACCTGGGGATGAACTAAGATAATGTACACAAAGCTTCGGCCACAGTGGGGTGCACACAGTAGGTTGTCAATATATGCACACTCCCTTTCCTCACACACCCACGACAGCCGAGCCCCAGGCCAGACGGCACCTTCCCTGGGGGCACCTGGGAGCCTGGCCTGCCAGACACCCCTGGTCTCCCTTCCCTCCCTGGTCCCATCCTCCTCCCTTTCCAATCAGCAGCGTGGCCCCTGGGCCACCAGGGCCCTGTGGGCTGCAGAGGCTGACAGCGCTGATGGGAGCCAGCCCCAAGGGGTCTGAAGGCTGATTACGGAGGACTGATGAGGTGAGGAGGGACTGCTGCTCAGAGCTGCCAGCCTTGCCTGGGAGGAAGGACAGGCAGGAGGCAAGGAGAGCTCTCCAGTCTCAGCCTGACATCTCGGGAAGGGCCAGGGGTCCCTCTAGGGGCATCTCTGTTGGTGCCTCCCTTTCCGTGCCAAGGTCACTCCACTGCTCGTGGTTAAAATTAGCTTCCTGCTCACTGCTCTGGACCGGGTAGCCTTTTCCCATGAACCAATAGGACCTGGTCTTCCACAGGCACGGCTGGGCTACATGCCCTTGGCGCTCGGAAGAGCAGATACCGGACATGTCCGGCGCCTTGGAGGCTGGAGCAGGGAGGGGTGCATGCATGTGCCTGTGGTGGGTGTGCCTACCAGTGTAACTAACCAATCCAGGGTTTCTGGAAGGAAACAGTCGTGGAACTGCAGGCATTTCATCGCTAGCATCGCTTCCAGATCGTGCTGTTTCTTCTTGTTTCTCCAAGGCGCCCATGTAACGGCCGATGGCCTCACCTTACTCATTTCTAGCCCCTAGCGTTAAACACATGGCCTAGCTCCACCCACACATCACCCCTGAGATTAAGAAAAATGTGCATTGCCCCTGCATCCCAGGATCTGGTACACAGAAAGTGCTCTCAAAGGATATTTGTCAGATACACAAAGGCATGGGGACAAGTCGCTATCTTGCTCTTTGTCCATATCCCATACCTGGTAACATCTTAATCCAAAACTATATGCTCAGTCAGGGCTCAGGCAAGGATGGTTTGAGCTGGAAGAAAAGCCAGCTGGGGTTGAAAGGAAGAGAGCACAGTGGTCAAGGCTCTGGGGCCAGACAGATGTGGGCGCAAGTCCTGCCCGGCCACATGGCTTCTGCAAGCAGCCACCTGCCTGAGCTGTTTCCTCACTTGTCAAGCACATTTGCTAAGCAGCAGGCTCACCCGGAGCGGACGAGACAGTGCTTCTCTGGTCCTCAGCAGAATGCCCGGCACAATCAGGTATTCAACAGAAGGAAGCTGTTAACGGGGTGTCAGCGAAAAACCAAAGTGTGAATTAAACACTCAAAAGCAGAGGAGAGAGCATGGTTGCTAATCCTGCAGAGGGAAACAAAGGACGTTGTGAACCAAGTAAAAGCAGGTATCAGGCAGGAGGACAATATTCGCAGTGCCTGTATCACAAAGGATTGCTGCAAAGAAAACTACAGAAGTTCTTCCTGTTCCTAAACAACCTGAAGATGAATGAACAAACGGTAAGAATGGGCACTGCACAGAAGGAGAAAGAGGAACCGCTAATAAACAAAGCAAACAGGGCCCAGCCACACCAGTCCACGGAAAAATGCGAGGGAAATAGTAGCGCCTGATACTTTTGCCATCAGGTGGCAAAATGACAATGCTGCTAATATCCAATACGATTGGTAAAGATGTGGAAAACTGTTACTCTCATAAAGGCTAATGGAAGTGTAATTCCATAAAGCCTTTTGCAGAAGCAGTTTCGGCTTCTAAAATGTTGATGCACACACACGCTGAAAAGCCGCTGCATTTCTAGAAAATTTATCCTACGGTAAGACATGCTCCTATTCCCAGAGATAAACTTACAATATTCTTGACTGCAGCTTATTTGTCATCACCATGGAAACAATTTAACAGTACAACAGGGTAGCTGAAGGAAATTAGGGCACAATGTTTTTAATTGTCCAAAGGGCCAGCTAGAAGGGCATCATTATTTTATAGACTATTCTGCTAGTCATCCCAGCACTCTTCAGAGAGAGGCCAAGGCAGGAGGGTCTCTTGAAGCCTGGAGTTTGAGGTCAGCCCCTGGAAAACATAGCAAGACCCTGTCTCTACAGAAAATATTTTTTTAAAGTGAACTTGAAGAAATGAATGGGCACTTCCACAGGTTCTGATTTTGACACATGGCCAAGACTATCAAGTGAGGGAAAAAGATGCAGAAAAATACACACAGTGTATACACACACACACACACAGTGTATGTACACACACGCACACACACACAACGTATGTACACACACGTGCACACACACAGCATATGTACACACACGCAGACACGCACACACAGCGTATGTACACATACAGCATATGTACACACATACACATATAGCATATGTACACACACAATTTTATGTTCACATACGTGTATTTGTGTAAATGTGCAGCAAGGGATCCCAGTGATACCAACCAAGGAGAGCCCTGTGACCTCTGGGGAGGGAGCGGCTGGGGCTGTGAGTGCAGAGGGATAACGAAGGGCGCTGGCATTTTACCCGCAATGCCTGAGTCTTCTGTAGTAAGAATGCATTAGTGCATTCGGAGGAGAAAAAAGCCAGGCCGGCAGGCAGTGATGGATGGTCTGGTGCAATTGTGCCTGGTGGCAGAGAATGGATGACGCGACCCCTGGGGTTGGGTCCCGCCCTAGGGCTCCAGCGGCCCCCTCCAGCCGGTCCCTGCCCGCTTCCTCTCCCGATAGTGCCCTCCCCCAGGTTATCAGTGGGGAGGCCACCCCGCAACGCAGCGCTGTCCCTGTGCCTGCCGGGGAGCCTCAGAACAATCCATCAGCACTTACCATCCCGTCCCTGCACCAGAGAGGCCACTGGGGGGTCCGGGCCGTGCACCCACCAGCCGAGAAGGCGGCCCCCGCCCCACCCAGGCCAGCATCCTCATTTGTGGGGAGGAGACTTGTGGCCACTAGGGACAGCTCCCTGGCTGTGCCATCCCGAGGAGAGTGTTACTCAGACGCCCTCACTTCCTACAATAGCAGTCGTGGTGCCTGGCATCGATGTCAATGGCTGCCTACTAGGACCAGCCACTGCGCCAGGCAAGGGATGTGCTTTTTGTTTCTTTTCATCTTTTTTTTTTTTTCCTCTGAGTCTGGGTTTTGTTCTTGTTGCCCAGGCTGGAGTGCAGTGGCATAATCTCAGTTCAATGCAGCCTCTGCCTCCCAGGTTCAAGCGATTCTCCTGCCTCAGCCTCCCAAGTAGCTGGCATTACAGGCACCCACCACCATACCAGGCTAATTTTTGTATTTTTAGTAGAGACAGAGTTTCACCATGTTGGCCAGACTGGTCTTGAACCCCTCACCTCAGGTAATCTGCTCACTTTGGCCTCCCAAAGTGCTGGGATTACAGGTGTGAGCCACTGTGCCAGGTCCCTTTTCATCTTTACACAATCCTAACTAAGTTCAGAGATGAGGAAACACTCAGAGATAGTAAGTGACCCAGGTCACCAGAAAATACACAGGAGAACCAGGACCAGGTCACCGGATCCCAGGTTTGTGCTGTGACTGCAAACACAGGGACAGGTCACTGCAGAGTCTTCTGCCTGGAAAGCAGAGGTCCTGGGGAACACAGTGGTTTTGGGTGGAGAGATCCCTTTATGGAGTCAGAGCCCTGGCCGGGCCCACAGCCTCTGGAGCTCAGCTATACCGTTTTCCCAGCCTTGCTTTTCTCCTCTGTAAAGCAGGAACAGCAAAAGTAGCAGTGGGAGTAAAGGAGGGGTCAAGCGTATGCCAAGAGCAGAGATGTCAAGTACATGGAAACAAGCCCCTAGAACCCGGTCGGCCCGGTGTCAGGAGCTGGGTACCATCGCCGTCGGCATCAGGGTCAACCTCAGGATGTTGGCTTCCTCATAGTTAAGAGGAAAGACTAGAAGGCCTGTTAGGTCTCTTTCGACTTTGTCTATAACTCTGAAAAGGCAGCGTGGAGTTTCTTTGGCACACTTTTTGAGGAAATAGGATTTTCCAAAACAATGCAAATGGAGAAATGTATTTCACCTGAGTGGGGAAGAAAAACTGCAAAGGCTTCCAAGAACCTCCAGAAACCTACTGGATGTGCTTACCATGAATCTTCTCTTTTAAAGCAATTCCCTGCCAATACTCTGTTAATCTCTCTTGAGTTCCTTCATATTCCTGAAAGTAATAGGCCAGCCTTACTTTCCAAGTCTTCACCTTTGCAAGAGTCTAGTCTGTGAGCCCAGGTTCACCTAAAGTCTGAGACTTTGGGAGCTTTGGAGAATTCTGGATAAAATCCCTTCATGAACTTAGAGAGCAGGAATCTCCAGTCTTTGGAGAGGTCTCCTCGGTTTTCAGAGACTGCGCATCTGTTCCTGTCTTCCTCCGGGCTCTGATGCCATTGATGAGTGCAGGAAGCTGTTCCACACCTCAACACAGAAAGGACCCTGAGACCCTCAGAGCTGAAGGGGCACAGAGTGGTCTCTGCCTGGGCTCAAACTCTGATTCCTCAGGTTTCTCTTATGAAAATTAAAATAGTTTTAGCCAGGCATGGTGGCTCACGCCTGTAATCCTAGCACTTTGGGAGGCTGAGGCGGGAAGATCATGAGGTCAACAGTTTTAGACAAGCCTGACCAACATGGTGAGACCCTTTCTCTACTAAAAATACAAAAATTAGCCGGGCATGATGGGGCACACCTGTAGTCTCACCTACCCAGGAAGCTGTGGCAGGAGAATCGCTTGAACCCGGGAGTTGGAGGTTGTAGTGAGCCAAGATCATACCACTGCACTCCAGCTGAGGCAATAGAGCAAGACTCCATCTCAAAAAAAACAAAAAATTCTCAGGGCAGGTAGAAGTGGTGGGACTCCTCCCCAGGAGGCCAGGAAAGATGCAACGATGGATGGGTGTGTTCCCCAGGAGTGGGTGTGTCCTGAGGTGGGTGGGGAGTGGGGTGTCACGCAGGCAGGTGGCTATGGGGGTGGTTGTACCATGAGGGTGCGGGCTATGGGAATTGCTGTGGAAGTGTGGGTGTGTTATAAGAAGTGGGGTTCAGAGGGCTAGGTGGGCTATGGGGTCTGTGTGAGAGGGACAGGACTAGAGCAGAGGGCGGCGATCTTGCAAGTCCAGAGCAGCCCACCCAGCCAGCCCGAACAAGTGTGTGGGGCTTCTGGCAGAACCACAGCCAGGCAGATGGGCAGAAGAGCTGGGGCAGGCCGAGCACTGGATGGAGAGAGGCAAATGTGGCCACCACAGTGGCCGGCAGTGGCTTGGGCACCTCTGGGGCCCAGCAGTGGAGCTTGGCTAGGGGTGGCTGATGCCGAAGCGTTCTGTTCCGGCCACGCATCTTCGTGGAGACTTTCTGAGCGGAACGTGGTTCTTGGTGATTCCCACTAATCCCCACCCCTTACCCAGCACTGACTGAGGACCTGGAGGGAGAGTCTTCCCTCAGACCCGTTCACTGGATGGTATGATAGCCCTGCTGGAAGGTACGGGTGAGGAAGCCAAGGCTCAGGGAAGTTGGATGAATTGCCCAAGTCACAAGGCTTTTGACCTCCAGTCCAGCGTCCTTCCTGCGTTCCTCCATTGGCAAGGTTTGCCAACAGGGTGGGCCCAGTACTCCCGGTACAGCTGGCCCTGGAGAGCACTTTGCAGGGACAGAGCCGGCCACGTGAGAAAGGACTTGGCATACAGTGGGATTTAAGGGTTCCAATCGGGGCTTTCCAGCAAATTCTGGTGGGCCAGTGTGACCCGCTCAAGTATTAGGTTGGACCATATGAAAGTGCAATTTCGTGGGTGAAAAATCATTGAATATTAGCAATTTCATAAGGCTCACCCTAACAGTATCTGGGGAGAGAAGCCCATGAAATGCATGACATGCCATTTTCATGCAGTAAGAGACAGGGCTTCATCAGAAAGTCCAGGTTTGGGGATGGAAGCAGGGGGCTGGTGGAAATGACCTCTGTGCAGCTGAGGATGCTATGCCTTGCTCCTTGGGCTGAACTGCAATTGTGCCCAGCCTTCCCGGAACAAGGGCTGGAACTCAGGAGTTGCTGCAACCACAGCCACCCCACCCTGGGAAAGCCACACCTGATTTTGGACAAGGTCCCTTGTGTGTGGCTGGACGAGCCCTCAGGCAACAGCTGCATTCCCTCAAGGAAGCCACACATTAGGGGGGTGAGGTTGGGGTGGGATGGGTGGTGGGCCCTCTACCCACTGACCATGAAACGCTCCACCCTCTTCCCCCGCGGTGTTCTGAGTCCCTGTGTCACCCCGGCATTCCCACCGCACATGCAGCTGGAAAGGCTCCAGTGGGAATTTCTGTGGGCTCCCGTCCCGGGCAATGGAGTGAGGTGGGAACTCGGGGGGTCTCTGGACCGCACCATGCCGGGACACAGGTCCTGGCTGTGCCCCTCCCCAGGGAGTAGTAACCTCAGGCACGTGGCTGACCCTCTCTGCTGCTCTGCTGTGCCTCAGTTTCCACTGCTGCACAATCTGGATAGTGGCAGACCTGCCCTGCGGGGCTGTGGTGAGGGCCCTGCAGTGGTGTTTGTGCGGTGCTCAGGGGAGGCTGGCTAGGGTATTGGTTGCCGCCCGCATGAGCAGTGGGCACTCAGGGCACACCGTGTGGAGCCAAGACTGGGCCAAGCCTGACGGGTCCTTCCCTCTGGCTCCCCCTTCACTTCGCCTTCGCTGGGTCTGTCTGCATTGTTGGTGGTCTGAGCCCACCGCAGAACTGTCTCCCGGGACAGCTTTGGGGTCAGGGGGTCAGCCTGGGGCCAGCTGCTGGTCCGGTATGGCCACTCTCCCCGCTGCTGGGAGGGGCTGTGTTAGAAGCTAGGTCTGTCACCTCAGTGAAGACCGTGTAAACACCAGGCATCTGCAGCCAATCGGATGAGCTGGGCAGTTCTCCCTGGGCCGGGAGCCTCAGGCCTGGCTGAGAATAGCAGCATCCCAGCCTAGGAGGACTTGATCCAAGGACCCAGGGCCTCACAGGGTGTTAACACACCTTATGTGTGTGGCATGTAAAGGGATGCTACCCTCTGGCGTTCTACTTACTCCTGGCATGCTCCCATATTCTCCTTTGAATTCCATGGGACCTCTATGAACCTTAGTTTTCTCTTCTACAGAGAATAATACCTCCTACCTCCCTACCATGGCATGGAACGGTCATGAGCATTCAGTTAATTGCACAGTGCACAACGTAGTGCCCAGGCCCAAAGAAGCACTCAGTACCAGCCAGCACCCAGAGTTTGCCCTCTCCAGTAGTCCTTTTCCAAGACGCTAAGGTCCCTGGGATCAATCACAGAGACAGGCCAGTCTGTGGCATCTGCCAGTGAGGAGGGTGTCACGATGGAGTCGCAAACCTTTGAAGCTGAAAGACTGCAGCAGAACTGGGCTGGTCCAGTCCCGTTTCTCTGCTTTATGAAGGACTCTGGGTGGGTCCATGAGTGTGGGCTGCTGTAATGAAGTGCTGGAGGCTGGGCAGCTTATGGGTCATGGAAATTTGCTTCCTGCACTCTGGAGCTAGAAGTCTGAGGTCAGCTGCTGGCATGGTTGGGTGGCTGCGCACTGCTGACTTCTGGCCGTGCCCTCAACTGGAAGAAAGAGGGCAAGAGCATGCTGAGGTCCCTTTTATAAGGGCACTAGTCTCATCTGTGAGGGCTCCACCCTTATGTTCTCCTCACCTCCCAAAGGCCCCATATGAATTCAGAATTCAACATGTAAATTGTAGGGGGACACAGACATTCAGTCTCAATGAAACAGGCCTCGGTCAAAGGCCCTGGTTGGATTTCACTCCCCAGCCGTGTGGCTGTGGAGCAGGCACTCAAACGCCCTGAGCCTCAGCGTCCTGGTCTTCGTGTGGGCATTGGAGTAACAACAGCTGCTCCGCCAGCCTCACACAAATGAGATGACATACAAGAAAATGCTTCACTAATTTAAACAGTTCTCACTAGTTCTCCGCATTGTTTTAAAGGTGTAGGTAGGTGCTTTTCCTACTTAATCCTGGGATCAGACTCACCGTGGGCTCACGGCCGCGCTCCTGCCTCCAGGCACATAGAAGGAGGAGGCAACCCATCTGGGCATCTGGAGGAGGTTTTGATCCCCTCTCCTTGGTCAGGGCTGCTCATAAGAATCTCCACTGCAGGATGGATATTTGCTGCCATTTCTTTTCCTCTGTACATGTTCTAGAGTAAGCAGCAAACAGAGGTGACCAGAGATGCTAGGATGGGAAAACGAGGGGCCTGGAAAGTCCCCTACTGAGAGATCAGAAGCTGGGTTTCATATACTCACCACAGCTCGTCTAGTCGGTTTGCAGAATTCCAGAATGGGACGAGATCCTGAGGTTTGCCTTTCATTGGCCTGGCTGTCCACTGATGGGGTGGCCTCTGCAGGAAGGAAGGAAACAGGGAAGGCTCCCACCTGCCCCATCAGCTCACTTATAAAACATGCTCACCAAGTGAGGTGGGTGGAGAGTGAGGTCGGTTCACTTTCTGCTTCACACGTCCTTCTTAGGTCACCTCTCTGCTCCCTGAACTTGCACGGCTCACGTGAAAGGAGTTCAAGGTCTCCCCTGGAGTCTCTCCCTTTCCACTCCCTATCAGAGCTACTGGAGCAAGGCTACAGCCACAAAGCACTCCTACAGTCAGGCGCCTTCGCTGACATGTGACACGCTGACATGCCTGGTGCAATTCAGGGAAGCCTCCTCCTCCTCCCAGGAGTGATGAGTGCCTGCAGCTGTTGTAAATGTTAAAGTAAAACTAATGTTTGTTGTATACCCATGTTCATAGCAGCATGACTCACGATAGCCAAATGTAGAAGCAACCTGTACTAGTCCGTTCGCAAGCTGCTGATAAAGACATATCTGAGACTGGGTAATTCATTTAAAAAAAAAAAAAAAAAGAGGTTTAATGGACTCACAGTTCCACATGGCTGGGGAGGCTTCGCAATCATGGTAGAAGGTGAAGGAGGAGCAAAGGCACATCTTACATGGCAGCAGGCAACGGAGCGTGTGCAGGGGAACTGCCCTTGATAAAACCATCAGATCTCGAGAGATGTGTTCATTATCAGGAGAACAGTATGGGAAAAACCCGCCCCTGTGATTCAGTGACCTCCCACAGGGTCCCTCACATGACATGTGGGGATTATAGGAGCCACAATTCAAGATGAGATTTGGGTGACAACACAGGCAAACCATATCACAACCCAAGTGTGCATCGGCAGATGAGTGAATAAGCGAAACATGGTCTACCCATGCAGTGAAATATTCTTTAACCTTAAAAAGGAAGGAAATTTGGGCTGGATGCAGTGGCTCATTCTTATAATCCCAGCACTTTGGGAGGCTGAGATGGGTGGATCACTTAAGGTCAAGAGTTTGAGACTAGCCCGGCCAATGTGGAAACCTCTACTAAAAATTCAAAATAAGCTGGGCGCGGTGGCAGGCACCTGTAATCCCACCTACTCAGGAGGCTGAGGCAGGAGAATCACTTGAACCCTGGAGGTGGAGGTTGCAGTGAGCTGAGATCAAGCCAGCCTGGGCAAAAAGAGTGAAACTCTGTCTCAAAAAAAAAAAAAAAAGGAAGGAAATTCTGACCCATGCTATAACATGGATGAACCTTGAGGACATTATGCTAAGTGAAATAAGCCAGCCACAAAAGGGCAGATGCTGCCTGGTTCTACTTATAGGAGGTCCCCAGAGGAGTCAAATCCAAAGACAGAGTTGAGGTTGCCAGGGGCTGAGGGAAGGTGAATGGGAAGTGAGTGTTTAATGGGCGCAGAACTTCAGTTTGGAAAGGTGAAGAAATTCTGGAGATGGTGGTGGTGATGGTATAACACTATGAATGTTCTTAATGCCGCAGAACTGTACACTTAAAAACGGCCAAGGTGGCAAAGTTTATGTGTATTTTACCAAAATGAAACAAAACTTGTTTTTTTTTTTTTTTTTTTTTTTTGAGATGGAGTCTTGCTCTGTCACCCAGGCTAGAGTGCAGTAGCGTGATCTCGGCTCACTGCAACTCTTGCTTTCTGGATTTTAGCTGATTCTCCTGCCTCAGCCTTCTGAGTAACTGGGACTACAGGTGAGTGCCATCACATCCAACTAATTTCTGTATTTTTAGAAGACATGGGGTTTTACCATGTTCATCAGGCTGGTCTTGAACTCCTGACCTCGTGATCCACCCACCTCGGACTCCCAAAGTGCTGGGATTACAGGCATGAGCCACTATGCCCAACCTAAAACCAAACTTTAAAAAAATTAAAGTTGGTGCCTAACTTGGTAAATAGTAGCCCTCAAAAAGTGTTCAGCAAACAAGTTAGTTTTGTTTAGGACTGTGGGATAGCCCTGTGGATACCTGGAGAGAGCTGGTAAGTCGACTTGCAGCTGAGTACCCTGGGTCCCAGGTGGTGCCTGGCACACAGCAGGCGCTCAGCTGATGTTTGAGGAGTGAGTGAATTGAGACCATCAAGTGGAAACCCCTGCTTGACCTTATTTCTACCTCCGATTCCACCCACCATCTTCCCTTCCCCATTGCCATGGTGCCCCAAGTGGCAGGGACCTTCAGGAGTCCTGCTGTTCATCCTCCTCCCCTAGGAATAAACGTAGCAGACAATCCGTGTTTATGCTCTTAAATCTCTCTGGGTCGCATTTTTAACACTCTGTGATTGATGGGCCATTCCTCCATGAGTAATCCTGGTTTCTTTCACTGTGATTGAAACTTCCCACATCCACTGTGTGAGTCTTTCCCCTTGAGAAAGGTGAGAGGGAGCTCGGAGAGCAGGTGGGGGCTGCCACCAGGGCTGAGGGCAGTGATGAGATTGAGACTCAGCCACCTCTCAAAGACTGTCAGCCCAGGTACTATGTTACGGGAAGTAAGGGGGCCACTCCTGGAGGCAGGAGGTGGGTTATGTGACCCTGTGAAGTCCCCCTTCCCAAGTCTAGGGATTCCTAGAGTCTGTGAGACCACCTGCTGATGCTCCCAGGCCAGGCTGCCTGAGCGGTCACTTGGGAGCTTTCCCTGGTGAGTGTGTTCCTAAGAAGAGGCTGGTTAGTGACCGCCGATTCTCATGGAAAACGCGGAGAAATAATTGTGCAGCAAAAGGGCACAGAGGGAAAATATTATGCAAAACTCCCAAATTAGGAAAATGAATCCAATCTGCTAACCCGAAAGAAGGGAATCCCTAAGAGAAGGGCCTCACGTGAGGTTCGGTGAGTGTCCTACACATCTTAGAGATTAAGAATAACTAGTATGATTAGCATAAGAAGGCAGTGTAAGCGCAGCAGATGCATGGTTAATTAAATATACAAGCAGAACATGCATCACTGTGGCCACGGTGAGTCTCCCAAATCCAATCCCACTGCTGTCTTCCAGCAAGCATGCTTCACAGGAGAACTGATAAAGAAATATATCCATTTCCCAAAGCAGGCACCCTAGAACCCTGTGTAAAGATGGACTTTTTTACAAAGAGAAAAGATGGCAGTGATCAAATGAGTTTGGGAAATGCTTCAGTTCTGTTCCTTGGATATTAATACATGTTAGCATAGTAAAATATTTTTTATTCATCAGTGCATTCGTTTATTCATTTACTTTCATCATATATTATTGTTACAACCAAAAGCAAACTTTGATAAACTCCAAATCTGATTAGTTTTCCTGTATTAATTATCTTGTTAATGATACCCTTACCCATCTAAGTGAAAATTGGAGGCCCTCTTAGACTCCGCTTTTATATGTTAACACTTTCTATCAGTTCTGTTAGTTAATTCCCATCGTCATTTTCGAATTTTTAATGCCTTTGTCTTAGCCGCTTACGATGTCTTACCTATGGCTCTGCAGTGGTTTTCCAGTTTTATCTCTGTCCGCATTTGCCTACCTGTATCACCTCCACATCGCTGCCAGTTATTTTCTTTAACTATGGAGCTGATCACTTAACTTTCCTGCTCAAAATTATTTAGTTATGCCACATTACGCAAAAAACAAAGGCCACGTTCCTGAAGGTCTGTTTACAATGTGGTGTTCGCCTGTTTTTGTTTTTGTTTTCCTGCTAAACCTACACACTGTGGAACATGTTGTCAAGCATCTGTGCTGTACCATAGTTAGATTTGGCCTGGAATTTTTTATTTATTTATTTTTGAATTATACTTTAAGTTCTGGGGTACATGTGCAGAACCTGCAGGTTTGTTACATAGGTGTACATGTGCCATGATGATTTGCTGCATCCATCACCCTGTCACCTACATTAGGTATTCTCCTAATGTTATCCCTCACCTGTTTCCCCACCCCCTGCTATCCCTCCCCTAGCCCCCTGCCCCCCAACAGGCACCAGTGTGTGATGTTCCCCTCCTTGTGTCCATGTGTTCTCATTCTTCAACACCCACTTATGAATGAGAACATTCAGTATTTGGTTTTCTTTCTTGTGTCACTTTGCTGAGAATGATGGTTTCCAGCTTTATCTATGTCCCTGCAAAGGACATGAACGCATCCTTTTTTATGGCTGCATAATATTCCACAGTGTGTATGTGCCACATTTTCTTTATCTGGTCTATCACTGATGGGCATTTGGGTTGGTTCCAAGTCTTTGCTATAGTGAACAGTGCCTCAGTAAACATATGTGTGTGTGCGTCTTTATAATAGAATCCTTTGGGTATATAACCAGTAATGGATTACTGGGTCAAATGGTATTTCTATTTCTAGATCCTTGAGGAATTGCCACACTGTCTTCCACAAGGGTTGAACTAATTTGCACTCCCACCAACAGTGTAAAAGTGTTCCTATTTCTCCACATCGTCTCCAGCATCTGTTGTTTCCAGATTTTTTAATGTTTGCCATTCTAACTGGCGTGAGATGGTATCTCAATGTGGTTTTGATTTGCATTTCTCTAATGACCAGTGATGATGAGCTTTTTTTCCATATGCTTGTTGGCTGCATACATGTCTTCTGCCATTTCTCCGCCCTCACCTCTTCCCAGCAATCTGCAGTCCTCTGTCCAAAACATAGTGAACTTCATGGCCAGGCACAGTGGCTCACGCCTGTAATCCCAGCACTTTGGGAGGCTGAGGTGGGCAGATCACTTGCGGTCAGGAGTTCAAGACCAGCCTGGCCAACATGGAAAAAATCCATCTCTAGTAAAAATACAAATCTACTAAAAATACAAATATTAGCCAGGTGTGGTGGTGCATGCCTATAGTCCCAGCTATTCAGAGGGTGAAGCAGGAGAATTACTTGAACCCGGGAGACAGAGGTTGCAGTGAGCCAAGATGGTGCCACTGAGCTCCAGCCTGGGTGACAGAGCAAGACTCCATCTAAAAGCAAAACAAAACAAAAACAAAAACAAGCCATGCCATCCATCTTCACGCTACAGCACCTGCAGGCCTTGGATGAATGCAAAGGTCTCCGTATGTCCCTCTGCATTCTTTTGATTAAATTAACTTTTCCCTCAAGAATCAGTATTTGGGGAAGGGAAATGATAGCTTTATCAAATTGTTTTTTTCATTTAAATTAGAGGTTTCCAACCCCTGGGCCACGGGCTGGTACCAGTCTGTGGCCTGTTGGGTCACACAGCAGGAGGTGAGAGGCGGGTGAGCGAGCGAAGCTTCATCTGTATTTACAGCCGCTTCCCATGGCTTGAATAACCACCTGAGCTCCACCTCCCATCTAGGCTGCACGCTCCTTAGGAGATCTAATGCCTGATGATCGGTCGCTGTCTCCCATCACCCCCAATGGGACCTTCTAGTTACAGGAAAACAAGCTCAGGGCTCCCAGTGTTTGTACACCATGGTGAGTTGCATAATTATTTCATTATATGTTACAATGTAATAATAACAGAAATAAAATGCACAATAAAGTAATGTGCATGAATCATCCCGAAACCATCCCTTCTCCCCGGCCCATAGAAAAATTGTCTTCCACAAAACGGGTCCCTGGTGCCAACAAGGTTGGGGGCTGCTGATTTAAATTACATACAAGTTTGCAACAGAACGGTATCTTTTCCTGTGAACACATGGCATTTTAGGAAATGTGTTTGGGCGATTTTTGGATTTGGAAGCATGACATTGTTTCCACAGGGAAGCGTGTGACTAGCTCCAAATGAACCCATCCACAGAAGGCACTCCCCAAATCATCACTTCCCTTACTTTAAGGTTGAGATGGATGGGTAATAGCAGACCGATGGATCTGGCCAACACGGCTCTTTCACATGGCGAAGACAGAGGACTCACGGACTGAGCTTCTGGTTCTAGCAATAGTACCATGGACCCTGCACTGGGACACAGAGGGACACAGGAGCAGAGGCGCTGAGAGCCCAAGCCACTGTGAGGGCCAGTGACCCCCATGGCAACCGGCTATGCCCACGGCCCCGGGCAGGACAGCTTACAGAACTGAAGGCAAGGTTTCCCTGGCAATTCAACAGGAGACTTCCAGGCACTTACCATTTCCCAGTGAGACTTGGAACATGAAGCCAGGTATGACTATCCAATGAGACCCAGCAGTCACCGTGAGGCTCCACAGGAAAGCACTCAAGTTAGGAAACCACAGTAATATCACTGACTCACTTTGCAGACTCTTGGACCTATGAGAGGGGTTGTCTGTGCTCCTGTTCCCAGGAGAGGAAGCAGGCACGGCTCCTGCATGCTGCCCTCTCTATGTGCGTGCACACACGGGCACGCATATACACACGCACAAACATTCTTACTTAAGCCCTCCCCTTATTTGGGGGTGAGCAGTGGCCTCTGCCCTCCCAGGACATGGAGAGCCCCCAGCTGCCTCAGGAACCCTTTGCTCCTCTGTGTAGGGGTCTCCCCTCCGCGGATCCTGGGAGCACACTCCTGCCTGTCTCAGAATTGGGGCACTCAATGGCAACCACGATGGTGACAGGCTGGGCTGCGGGTGAATTCTACAATCCTGTGACTTTTAAAGGAGAATAATGATGATATTCAGTTTCTCCTCTTTCTAGCTTTTTTCTCATTCCTTTTCTCTATGCTTCTTTCTCTCAGGCAGGCTGTTCCATGCCTGCCTTCTCCACACTAGAAGTGATTCCAGGATGTCCATACAGGAGGGCCTTGGGGCTCTTAGAAGAGTGTCTTGGGCCTGGGTTTCTCACAGCGCTTTTCATAAAATTGAGAAAACACCAATTGTCCATATCAAAGACCTGGGGGCGCCGATGGAGGCGGGGGCCTGGCTCCAGCTCTCCTCTCATATCCGCTGCTCCCTGGCCTTCTCTGTGCCTGCCCCGGGGCAGCTGGGGTCTCCCAGCCAGCCCACCTCCTCACGGCCCTCCAGTCCTCAGGGTGGCTATCTGGCCACCCCATCAGCTGGACGAAGCATTTGTCAGCTCTAATGGATGTAAAACTCCCGGCTCTGACATGCTTTATGCTTCCCCAGGGGCTTTGATCTCCTTGTCTGCGTACATAAATGAGAGGATTACCGAGACATCCAGAACACGGCACCAAAAATGTCTTTCACGGAGGCACTTTTGCCTCCAGGAGATAAGGTAACAAGCTGCCACCCCCGGGGCCATTACGGCCCGTGCTCTGGGGGAGACTTCAGTCACTGAGAAATGTTTCGGGAGGCTGGCCTAGGAGGATCTCCCTGTCATTATTTCCGATATTGTTTATATCTGGGTGATGTGGATAAAGAAACTGGCCACTTCTGGCACCATCTCACCTCCCCGAAGATTACAGGCGACTGCAGCTGACATTTGCCAAGGTTTCCTTGAGTGACGTGGAGGCGGCACATGGTTACTGTCAGGGATTTCTGGGGGTGGGGGTTGGGGTAGGGCATTGGGGAGGGGACTGGTATTTTTAGGACACTCGGAGTCCTCTGCTGGATTTAGGCCGTCTGTCCAGACCATTACAGAGTGGCAATGTCATTCCTGCCTTGCTCCGTCCCCAGAGGGAGACAGAAAGGACAAAAGAGATACTGGGGGCTGCTGCCATGACCAGTCCTCTGTCCCTGGAGGTGGAAAGCCGGTGTTGGAGATGGGGGTTCTTTGATGCACACCCAGTTTCAAGATGGCAGCCCAGATTGGGGAACCATCTGCGAGGTGAGATGGGGCCCCATGAGTTTCTCAGCTGAGCAGATTGCAGCTCTGACGCCAGTTCTCTGTCCCCACTTATTCAATAAAGCCCGCTATATGTACGAACTCATATGCGCTGCTAGGGACGGGAAATGTGATGACAAGACACATTCCTTCCCTTAGTGAGCTCAAGAGCTTGGCATCACTTTCCTCTTAGTAAAAGAACAGTGTAGGCTCTATGGGCTGGAAGGGAACCTGGGAGTCTGTCCAACCCAAAACACTTTAGGACTTTCTACAATATCACTAACAAATAATCATCTGCCTCAGCTTGAATGCTTCTAGTGATGGGTACCTCACTACCATAAATCTCTGGTACTGCAGTTCCCGTAGAGCTTTCTGCGTCAAACTCACACTTGTCTGCCTATGTCATTGGCTCAGAGCAGAGCAAGTATGACCCGCCTCTAAAGATCTCGTGTGGAGTAGCCGCTAACCCAGGGGCAGGTCATACTCCACAGCTGTCAAATGCTGAAGTAAAGTTAGGTAACGTCTAAGCTACACCCCTCACTTTACCCCCAAGCCACCGGGAACCCATGCGGGGCCTGTGGCTGAATGAGAAAAAGTGCCTTTCCCCAAGACCCATTACCGCCACCTGCTGGATGGTCGCCATAATGAACTTGCATAGCCCACAGCCCGCACAGCAGCCCTGGGGGACCCTGGCTCCTGCCAGCGCCCAGCATTGCTTCTGTGCCCTTCGCTTCACCATGGGGTGGGAGAAGGAGGGATGCTCAAGCCCCTCAACACTGGAAGGGGATCGGTGATGTGCAGGCAAAAGCCAAAGTGAATTTTTAAATTACCTTTTTAAAAGCAAACAAAAAATGACTAAGCCTCTAGAGCAATCCTCCACATTTTCAGAAAGCGCCTCGCACTCCTGGATGCTTGTGGCCTCCTTCCCTGCCTCCTTTCATTTTCTTTGCTGTGTTGGTTCCTCATTCCCAGGACCTGACCCCCACTGCCCCATCCTGGAGCAGATGGAGAGGCTCTGAGGCCGTGGGCCATGGAGACACCCGCTACAGGAGAAACCAGGTTACAGTTCTCCCACCCTGAGCCGCCCAGGAGCATCAAGCTCAGTCATCCTCTGTGTCCGAAGACACAGAGGTTCAGCTGGGGCCGTGTTGGGGGCAAGAGCCCCAATCCTCACCTTCCAGTACCTCCAGCCAAGTCGAGAATCCGACTTAAACTTGACATACACATTTCCTTCTTGAAAGAAAAGGCCACTCGATCGGTCTGATTCTTTCAGTTATTTCCAACAGGTGAATTTCAGTGCCAGGATTATGATGGCAGGCTCCAATTCAGCAAAGACTTTGAGCAGCATGTGACCTTTGCTCTCTTGTGTTCAGGCCGCCTGGGAACGCTGGGGTGGGAGAAAGGCTGTTTCCCCAATGCAAGCCGCTGGTGACACTGTCCCTCCACTCCTGGATGTGCTCAGCAACCCTATGCAGTGCGGCTTCCTAGGGGAGGTGACATTTGCACTGGGTCTTAAAAGATGGAGAGATTTAGAAAAGTGGAGACAGCCCAAGTGTCATAGACCCATACATGGGTAAGCAAAATGTGTCTATCCATGCAACAAAATAGTCCCCAGCTTTAGAGAGGAGTCACATTCCGACCCGTGCTACAACGTGGATGAACCTTGAGGACATCATGCTAAGTGAAGTAAGCCAGCCACAAAATGACAAATGCTGCATGACTCCACTTACAGGAGGTCTCTAGAGGAGTCGAATTCATAGAGACAGAAGCAGAAGCAGGGAGGGCAGGGCTGGGAGAAAGGGAGTGGGCAGTTGGTGTTTCCTGCGTACAGGATTTCAGTTAGGGAAGATGGAAAAGTTCTGGAAATGGATGGAGGTGATGGTTGTACAACCATGTGAATTCATGTCCCTGAACTCTATTCCTTAATGCCATGGAACTGAATACAAGGTCAAAATGATAAATTCCATGTTATTTTTATTTTACCATAATAATAATTTTTCAAAAAATACATAGGTAGATGTAGAGATTAGAGATTGCCAGGAACAGCATTCCGGCAGGTGAGAACAGCCAGTGCAAAGGCTTGGAGTATCCCTTTCAGTATGAGGCAGAGTTTAGTCTCTTTAGTATGCTCGCTTACCTGGGAAGTCACCCAATAGCTCTAGGCCTCATGGGTAAAATGTGGCATGTGAATCCCAGCCCAGTCCCTCTCTAAAGGGTCAACAAGGAGCAAACAGACAGCTGATGTCAGAGCACTTTGTGAACCACACAAGTGTGGAGTGGCTGTGATGGCCTTGCCGGCAGCTGTGGGGAAAACAGCATTTGGGATGCACACTCCAGCAGACCCAGGTTCACATCCCTGCATTTCCACACACTGGCTGGGTGGCCTTGGATGGGTCACTTTACTCCTGGGAATTTCGGTTCCCCTCGGCTGTGAAATGGGTATCAACGTGACTGTCCTTGGGAAACGCACCAGTCAGGGTCCACCCAGGACAGAGGTATCTATTCTGAGGTTAAAGCAGTGGGACTGTGAATGGAGGAACCAGTTACCCAGGGGCTGGAAGAGCTGAGAAGCCAAGCAAAGGGTGGGCCGGCCCTTGGAGATGAGCAATGGGGAAGGACGCCAGCCTGGGGCCGGAGGGGACGAGAGGGGGTCCCTCCAGTAGCCCATAAGGGAGGCAGGATGGCGGCCCTGTGGCCTCCTGATCCCCTCTACCCACCCACCATGCCACCCTCCAGGATGCCACCTTGCCCGCCGCTCCCGAGAGCCACATCCCCTCCATCCTGCCCGATACCTGCCTCCCTCCCCTGGAGGGTGAGATCAGGAGGGGAAGGCAGGAGGCATTTCAAAGCATTGACTCCCACAGCAGGATGGGGTATTTGAGCTGAACCTTGTGGGGACACCGTGGGGAAGTTCCAGGTAGCTGAGCTGAGGAAGTCGGGCAGGAGGTGGCAGGTGTGTCCAGCCTCCAGTGACGGGAGGCTGAGCTTTAGTACCGGGGGGCCCAGGCCAGTGCCTCCTGGCCGGCAAGAAGTCACAGGTCTTCCATGTGAGGATGCTGAGCTGAGAGCCTCCTCACCGGGCCTGGGAGCTTATGGAAGCAAAGTCAAGGGGTCTTTCTTGGCTTCAGGTTCAGAGATTTAAATTGGGCACTTTGACCCCAAAAGTCTTGAGCAGTGGATCTGTTTTCGTGATAGATGGAATAGAATCTCCCTGGAGGAACTTGCAGGACCAGGGATTACAGGCAGCCTTCCACTTACCAAGGACCTTTCCCCACCAACACCTATTAGGCCCAGCTGAACCCACTTTCTTGCTGCCTGAATTCCGACACTGACTGGGCCCACCCATCTTCTCCTCCTCCTGCCCGCATTGCTCCCTCCCTGGGCCAGTCTTGCACCTAGGAGCCTCTACCCTGCGTCGCAAGCATCCTTCCTCCCCTGCGATGGCTCGCAGGCTGAGATGTGCTCTGAGTGGGGCCTTGAACTACGCTGGCTGTCCCCTAGAAGCTGTGCCAACAACCCTCACTGGCGACTGCCACAGCAGGCACCCACCTGAGTCTCACCGTGGGGCAGACCTCCTTGTTGGGTCAGTCTGCACTGTAGATTAGGAGACCTGGGTCTGAGTGACAACTGCCATGCGCTGTCCATGAGGTCTCGGGGCTTCTGTGTCCTCGGGTTGGTAACCCAGAGAAGGAGCTGTCCTTCCTCCCGGATGGTTTCAGAGACCCAAATGGGATAACAGACTCGGCAGGGCATCATTGATTACAAAGAGCTGGAAAGTCAGAGGGGTTATTGTCACCCTGGGTACTTCAACACCACCGGGATGGTGGCTTCTAAGGAAAGTTCTGAAAGTCTCTCCCGTACACCCCTCCCAGCCTAGCTGCTGGACCAGCTCCGGCCTCCAGGGCAGCGATTCATTAAAAGCAGCCTCCAGATGCCACAGATGCTTTCCAACACATCTATTTCAGTCCCAGAATTACTGTTTTAAATTTCTGAGATGCCAGAGAGCGAGAGCTGCCCCGACCACGTGCTAGCCTCCCGCGTGTCTCCCGGACCCTTCCTTCCGTGGCGGCCCCTCTGGGGCAAGGGCAGCTGCCGCCTCGCAGCTCCACACTGCACAGCTCGCAGCCTGGTGCTTGGACCCTGGCCAGCCCGGAGCCAGGATAACGAGGCAGCCCTCCTCCCAGCATTTGAGCCAATTAAAAAGACAAATGACCACCGGCTTATCTTCCCTCCTCCTCGGCCCCCGCTCTCCCTTCCCACTCCCACCCCAAAGGGAAACGGGATGGGGACCCCAGGGCTCTGGGCTGCGGCTGCACTTCTCTGGAACAGCCAGGCTGCTCCACCCTGCCTGGGCCTTTCTAGACTGCCGGGGGACGAGGCTGCCCCAGCCTCCTCTCTGAGCTTCCCAGTGTTCCGAGACCTCGGGCTGGAAGGGAGGACAATGGGAAGGGGTTGGTTGGGAAAAAGTGAAGCATAAAGGCCAGCGGCTCAAAGTAAAAAATCTCAGAAGCCTTGGAGTTTGTTTTTCAGCTCTGGCCTTGGGCCCGGGAGCTTCTGCAGAAGGCTCTGATTCTGAGGGGCATTTGCTGCAAGCTACCCGGCGGTTAGCACAGCTGCTCCCATGTCCTGGAGGAGGGCCAGCTGCAGCTGGAGGAACTCTGGGACCCAGAGCAAGTTCGTGGAGGACTGGGAGCCTGCGCCCCAGTTTTCCATGCCCGTGGTGGGAGGGCTGACCAGTGTGAATACGAGACGGTGAGTGCCTGGCACAGCACCTGGCACAGAAAGGCGGGACGCTAATGTCGCTCAGTTCCCTTCCCTGTAGCAACCTCAGACACTGATTCCCATTTCTCTTCAGCTCACAGCTTTACCTCCTACCATAACTTATTGAAGGGTCTTACGGGTTTCATCAAAGAATGTTTATCCTGAAATCTAACCGAAGAAGAAGAAAAAAAGCCTTTGTTCTGATCACTCCCTGATAAAATCCTGTTCATCCTTCAAAACCCAGTTCGATCGTGGCCTCTCTGGTTTTAGCTTCTCCGAGTCCTCCCAGCACCGTGTCCCTTCCATCCTCACCCTGCAGCATTGTGATTGTCCCATTAGATTAATGAGTATTTAACTATCAGGTCTGAGTAATATCCTGGTAAACAGGATGAAGGAAATTTCCCCTCCTGTAGTATATATTCAAGTTGGAGAAAAGAGACATTTTTCAAAATTCCAGAAATGAAACTAAAAGCAACTTGTGCATCCTAGACAGCAAACCCCATGCCTTCCTTCTCGTTATATTATGAGAATCTGCGCAGCCAGCAGAGCGGGGCAAGGCCGATGTTCAGCCTCCAGACCACGCTTCGTTCCCAATGCTTCTCTCCTCTGGGAAGATGACCAAGGGCCTTTCACAGACCCTTTTAGTGGTCAAGGTCCATTGCTCCTTAGGTCTGGGCAGCTCTGAGCCCATTTTATGGACGTACTGGTGGGCTCAGCAGCTGGCCCTGGTATAAATAAATTTCCCCAGACACTCCAAGTGGGAAGCACAGCAGAGAGGCAAGGCCCCCGGAGGCACACGGAGGGCTCTCCCCCAGGAAGACTTGTGTGTGCAGGCTCAGGGGAGCCCTGACTACAATCAGGAGCTGTCTGCTGAGCTGGGAGCTGCTTCCCAGAGGACCCCAAGAGGCAGGAGCGGCTTCCTTTCTGTTCCAGGCTGGAGCCAGCTCACTGGAGAGGAGCATTTCGGGTAATGTTCAGCTCAGCCAAGGCACGGAGTCTCGGAGTCCTAGAATGAAGGCGCTACAAAGGAAGTCAGGGATCAGTTAGCACAGAGAAAGCAACCAAGACCTCAAGCAGAGAAGAGTCCAATTTTAGACTAATGGGATCTTGGCAGTCATCTACTTTGGGGAGGGAAAATTCATGGGTTTTATGCTCCTAATCCACTCATCAATCAATAATGGTACACATACCACTAATCAAGGATGGCTATCCCTGTCCTGAACCCAGACAAGGCCCTCAGTCCATTCGACACAGCTCTCCAGGCACTGACCACTGGACAACACTTGAGACACTGATGATTATGATGATGGCGATGAGGATGAAGATGGTGTTAACCACTCATACATGCTGGAAGCTTTCTCCATGTTGAGTTCTTACCTGCATGATCTCATGGGATCCTCGCTGAACTGTGAGGAAGGTATGTCTCTTATCCCCATTTTGCAAGTGAGGAAAAAAAAGACTTTGAGAGGGAAAGTAACTTGCCCAAAGCCCCACAGCTAGTGATTGAGAAGCCTGCCCGGCCTCTGGCACACAGGGAAGACAATTGTGCGGGGGCAGCTGCAGGCACCTCCACATCTTCTCAGCTCTTCCCGGCCTCTGCCTGCCCCAGGGACTCCGCCCTGCCAGGCTGATCATAACAGAAGTTGCTGATATTTATTTAGTATCTGCTAAGCTACAGGTACAGTGCTAGAAACTGGACATACATTATCTCATTTAATCTTCAAAGCAGTCCAACAAAGCAGGCATTATTGCTTCACTTTACAGGTAGAGAAACTGAGGTTCAGAGAAATTAACTGGCTCGCATAAGGTCACGCAGCCCATCGAGGCAGCATCAGTGTTTGCACTCATATCTTTCTGACTCCCAAACCCATGGTGTTTTTCTGTGACATTGCGCTTCTCCTCTGGACTGGTCACCACCCATGGCAGTTGTTGGTGAAAGCCCAGGTCTTCCCATGTTTGTGGGCCCAAATGCTGCTGCTGGCATGGTTCCTGGGTCATCAAGGAGCCGTGACACCCAGGGCAGAGGGTGAGAGACCCCATCCTCAAACCCGTGTATAGGTCTCCACCTGTACTTCCCACCCTGCCTGCCCACCAGCCCCTCAAACAGCTAGATTGGAAGCACACTGAGGGCAGGGCTTGGTCCCAAACCTACCTGCCCTCCCCCACCTGTTTCAGGTATGGTGGCATGATGGAGGAAGAAGTACCCCAGATGTGATGTCAGGAGAGTTAGCTGAAGTCATCTCTGCCTCGAAACAGCTGTGTGATATTGGGCATTCCTGTAACATGTGACCACCAGCTTCACCTGAGAAATGAAGAGCTCCAGACCGTCCTCTCAAGGCTGTTAGGGGACCACCTGGTTCTCAGATGCCAGAGGGCTTGTCCTGCCACCTTGGGCTGAATAAGTCATCCCACTTTGCTAAGCTCAGTTCCTTTATCTGCAAGATGGGCATGTGAACAATAGCGTCTTCCCCATTCTTTCCCACCGAGCAGATCAGATGTAGCAGTGTGTGAGGGGCAACTCTGCAGGCTTTTTAGCACTGTGCAGATGGTATTTGCCACATGCGTGATAAATGGCCCCCGCCTGACATAAAAACCCTGTTCCCAAAGTAGCAAGGTCGATGACACAAAACCAGCAGTTACGAAATGTTGTGGCTGCCTCAGTCCTGCAAATGTCCTTGTGCCTTTCCAGGGTCCTAGAGAGCTGGGCTCTTGAGAACAGGGCACCTTCCCGGAGTGGGCTGTTTCTCAGGATCATCTCCTCCAATGCACAACAAACTAGAACTTTCTGATACTCCCTGGTAGCTGCAGCTGCTGCCTGAGACATCTCCGTGCCCTTGAGAAGGTAGCTTGTGGTGCAAGTTTAGTCTGAAATTCCATCCTGGGGCCTCCCCCTGCCCTGGATCCCAAGGCCTTGAAGATGTTGCGCACTGTGTGGGCTGGACCCGGCGGAAGCCCCAGGGTGGGAGCAGTGGGAGCAGGGCTCGGAGACCCTGAGCCCGCCACAGTCAGGGGTCAGGGCCAGAAAACACAGCACAGACTAGAGGCCTCAGCATCCTCTTCTGGCTGCAGCCATTATTAGTGGTGATAATAAAATCCTCTTCCATGGCCCTTTCATCTCACGACCTGAGATTAGTTTCCAAACATAAGTCACTCTCACATCCTTTGTCCTGGAAGACAGCAACGCCCTTGCGATTCCAGCCTAGACGTGCCCAGGACGCTGTCTGCATTTCACCTGCACCTTTTCAATGGTGGAGCCTTGGGGGACATTCTCCACCTCCAGCCCCTCAGCATAGCCTAGCCTGAGCTCCACAGTCAGCATGGCCTGCCTGGGCTCTGTTAAGGAAAGAATTGTGTCCCTTGAAATTCGCATACTGAAGCCCTAAGCCCCTGACCTCAGAATGTGACCCTACTTGGTCTTTGGGGGTAAAGTAAAATGAGGTCCTGTGCATGGGCCCAAATTCAATATGGCTGGTGTCCTCAAGAAAAGGAGATTGGCCGGGCGCGGTGGCTCATGCCTATAATCCCAGCACTTTGGGAGGCCGAGGCGGGTGGATCACATGAGGTCAAGACTTTGAGACAAGCTGGTCAACATGGTAAAACCCCGTGTCTACTAAAAATACAAAAATTAGCTGTGTGTAATGATGCATGCCTGTGGTTCCAGCTACTCAGGAGCTGAAAGGAGAATCACTTGAACCCAGGGGTTTGAGGTTGCACTGAGCTGAGATCTCACCACTGCACTCCAGCCTGGGTGACACATCAAGACTCTGTCTCAAAAATAATAATAATAAAAGAGAAGAAAAGGAGATTAGGCCACAGACACACAGAGGGATGACCATGTGAGGACACAGCAAGGTGGCCATCCACAAACCCAGGAGAGAGGCCTCAGGAGAAACCAACCCTGCTCGCACCCTGATCTCTGACTTCCAGCCTCCAGAACAGTGAGAGGATGAACCGCTGGTGTTAAAGCCATCTGGTCTGGGGTACTTTTTCCCAGCAGCCTGAGTTGATCAATGCAGGTTTCAAGCCAGCTTCAATTCAGTCCAAGAAATAAAACTCTCCCAGACACTGTCCTCCAGGAATTAGGCTGGAGAGTATGGACTCAAAGAGGAACCCCTGGAGGAGGACACGTTTGAATACAGGATCCGAAAAGATGGAGGGGATAATTCATTTGCACAGGGCTCAGAAGACACACAGAGCATGGCCTGGTGAATGAGCAGGGACTGTCAAGGAATTCTCAGAGGAGGTGAAATGGGAGCAAATTGTAAAGGGATGGAAAGGCTGGGCCCACCAGCCAAGCAGAGAAGAGGGAAGGAGTGCCGGGCAAAGTGAGCTGTGGGTGCAGAGACTGCCTGTGAAGAGGCGTGGCTGCATGGCTGGAGTGGGTGGTGGGACGCCTGGGACTGGTCCTTCTGCTTGTGCTGCAGCAACAAAATACCACAGATTGGGTAATTTATAAAGAGGAGAAGCTGGGTGCAGTGGCTCACGCCTGTAATCTCAGCACTTTGGGAGGCCAAGGCGGGCAGATCACGTGAGGTCAAGAGTTTGAGACCAGCCTGGCCAACATGGTGAAACCCTGTCTCTACTAAAAATACAAAAATTAGCTGGGCATGGTGGCACATGCCTGTAATGCCAGCTACTTGGGAGGCTGAGGTATGAGAATCGCTTGAACCCAGGAGGTGGAGGTTTCGGTGAGCCGAGATCATGCCATTGCACTCCAGCCTGGGTAACAAGAGCAAAACTCCAATCTCAAAAAAAAAAAAAAAAAAAAAAACGAGAGAGAGAGAGAGAAATGGATTCCTCACAGTTCTGGAAGCTGGAAGTCTGAGATGAAGGGGCCGACACTGATGTCTGGAGAAGGCTGCTCTCTGTTTCCCAGATGGTGCCTTCCCGCTGCAAGCTTACCTGGCGTGTGTTCACCTGGCACCTGCTCACTTGACAGGAGTGGGAAAGGCCTCAGCTGGTCCCTGCCAGCCCCTTGATGAGGGAGGAGCCCTCACCAGCTCATCACCTCCCAAGGGCCTCACCCCTTCATACTGCCACCATGGGGATGAACTTTCAGCATGAATTTTGGAGGGGACAGCAGCCTCCGAACTTGGTTTCTCCATCAGCGTAATCTGTAAAATATCTCAGGCATTTGGCATACGGGTCCGCTGAGACAAGAGGGAAAGAAGATTGTGTATGGCAGAGCGCTCCTGCAGGTGACTTCAGGGAAAGCCATCACAAGCCTTCTGATTTGTGACTCAACTCACCCACGTCCCACCGGTAACCCTTCTTGGCACAGGCATCCATCAAAGCAGGCCGGGCATGACTGTTTTGTTTGTTTGTTTGTTTTCAGACGGTCTCACTCTGTCATCCAGGCTAGAGTGCAGTGGTGTGATCATGGCTCACTACAGCCTCAGCCTCCTGAGTACCTGGGACTACAGGACCGCACCACCATACCCAGTTAATTTCTGTATTTTTTGTAGAGACAAGGTTTCACCACGTTACACAGCTGGTCTCAAATTCCTGGACTCAAGCAATCCACCCACCCCAGCCTCCCAAAATGCTGGAATTACATGCAGGAACCACCTCGACTGGCTGGGTTATTTTTTTAAATAAACTTTATATTTTAGCATAGATTTAGATTTACTGAAAAGTTACAAAGATGGTAGAGTTCCCATATTCCTCCACGTAGTTTCCATCATTGTTAACATCTTACTTTAGTATGTTATACTTGTCAATGCACCAATACTATTATTGCTACAGTGCTACAAACGAAAGTCCATATTTCATTCAGATTCTTGGTTTTCACCTAATTCCCTTTTCCTCTTCCAGGATCCTACAGCAAATGCAGTCCTCATGCCTCCTTAGGCCCCTCCTGGCTGTAACCGTCCTAGCCTGATTTTTGAATTCAGGGCACGACATCTGCTAAGAAATGTGCCTATGCACGGAAGCAGGGATAGGGAACTGTCAGGATTTTTCAAAGAAAAGCATATTATTTTTCAGCATTGTATCATTTGCTGAATCAACAATACACGTTAGTTACAAATGAGACTATCTGTTCACTGAAGGAGCCTAAAGAGTCTATGTTTGTGACATTCTCAGTTCATTTTATCATTTGCACTAAAGTATACTGATTTACGTGTGTGCATAGACATAGATACACACACACACACGCACGCACGCAGGTGATAGCCCCAGTCCTTCCCAATAGCCCATCTCTGACCCCAGGTGTCCTGTGTTCTCACACTGAGCACCTGTTCCTTGGAGGGTGAGAGGCTGCTTCTCTTGAGCCCAGACGGCCAGGGTCAGTACACACTCCGCTGCAGTCACGCTGTCTTAGGCCCTCTGTCCCAGCCAGGCGGGACTCAACTCTTCCACTCCGAACCCTGGACAGAAGGGTAAGTGGGGGCTGTTTCTCTTAGGCTGGAGGATGTCACAGCAGCTCTCGCCTCCAGGCTGCAAAGGGGTCAGCTCCGAGGTTGCCTGCGAGAGTGGTGATAAAGGGACACAGTCTCTTTGCTCTGCTTGGCCAGGACAGCACTTTCTGTTTGGAACATTAGGTTCCCAGACTCTGTCCATCTGCAGGTTTTGTGTGTAAATGACGAGGAAACAAGGCAGCCCGAGCCACGTCTATGAGGCTGGAGCATCAACAGAATGCAGCCCCTGCCTTCCTGCATGCCACCCAGCTGGGTGCGAGCCCACGGCCGTCATGGCATCACACGCTCACCTGAATTTATTTCTTCCTTTTTTATTTTTAGACAGGGTCTTGCTCTGCTGCTCAAGCTAGAGGGCAATGGCATGATCACAGCTCACTGCATTCTCAACCTCCCAAACTCAAGTGAGCCGCAGGCTCCTGAGCAGCTGAGATGCAGGCACATGCCATCATGCCCAGTTAATTTTTAAAACATTTTTTTGTCGAGATGGGGTGTTGCTATGTTGCCCAGGCTGGTCTAGAACTCCTGGCACCAAGTAATCCTTCTGCGTCAGCCTCCCAAAGTGCTGAGATTACAGATGTGAGCTGTCACACTCCACCTCTTCTAATGTTTTTTCATTTAAATAAAAAAAAAATGGCTCACATCATTGTAAAAAATAATAATAAAATTTAAAACTAGCAGGTGAAGTCAAAACTCACTTTGACCACTACAGAGTTCCCATCTTCTCCCTGGAAATAACCTATGCCCGCAACCGGGTGTATACTTACAGGCCTTTTTCTCTTTCTTTTTTGTAGCTTAAGTTTATTTTAGATGGCTTGTGGAAAACCTCAATTTTTAAAAAATATAATTCCAACTATTATTTTAGATTCAAGGGGGACGTATGCATATTTGTTACACGGGTATATTACAGGTGCTGGGGTTTAGGATATGATTGAGCCTGTCACCCAGGTGCTGAGCATAGTGTCCGCTAGTTAATTTTGTAACCCTTGCTCCCCGCCCTCTCTCCCGCTTCTTTCAGTCCCCCATATCTATTGCTCTCACCCTTATGTCCATGAGTACTTAAGGTTTAGCGCCTGCTTATAAGCGAGAACAGGTGGTATTTGTTTTTCTCTTCCTGCATTAATTCACTTAAGATAATGGGCTCCAGCTGCTGCCATTTTGCTGCAAAGGACATGAATTTGTTCTTTTCTGGTTGCATAGTATTCCACATTGTAAATCCACCACATTTTCTTAACCGTGAGCACCTAGGTTGATTCCATAGCTTTGCTCTCATGAATAGTACTGTGCTGAACACATGAGTGCATGTGAATTTTTGGTAGAATGATTTCTATTTCTCTGGGTAGATACCCAGTAATGGGATTGCTGGGTTGAATGGTAGGTCTGCTTTAAGTTCTTTGAGAAATCTCCCAAACTGCCTTCCACAGTGGCTCAACTAATTTACATTCCCACCAACAGCGTAGAAGCATGTCCTTTTCTCCAAAGCCTCAGCAGCATTTGTTGCTTTTTGACTTTTTAATAATAGCCATTCTTACTGGTGTAGATGGCATCTCAGTGTGGTTTGGATTTGCATTTCTCTGATGGTTCGTTATGTTGAACGTTTTTTCTTATGTTTTTCGGCTGCTCATATGTCTTTGGAGAAGTGTTGATGTCTCTTGCCCGCTTTTTATGTGGTTGTTTTTTGCTTGTTGAATTGTTTGAGTTCCCTATAGATGCTGAATATTGATATTTGTTGAAAGCATAATTTGCAAATATTTTCTTCTGTACGCTGTATGTTTACTCTGTTGGTAGTTTATTTTGCTTTGAAGAAGCTTCCTTAGAGGTTTTTTCAACGTATTTATATGCATGTATGGGTGCATTTAGAAATAGAGAATATACTTTTACATAGAGCTTCTGAAGCAGGGATACTGGCCAGGCACTGTGGCTCACACCTGTAATCCCAGCACTTTGGAAGGCTGACAGGAGGACTGCTTGAGACCAGAAGTTTGAGACCAGCCTGGGCAACATGGTAAAACCCTGTCTCTATTTAAAAGAAAAAAGAAGAAGAACTAGCCAGGCGTGGTGACACAGGCATGTAGTTCCAGCTACTCAGGAAGCTGGGAAGATCACCTGAGCCGGGGTGGTTGAGGCTGCAGTGTCCTATGATTGCACCACGCGCTCCAGCCTTGGTAACAGAGTATTTTATTTGTATTTGAGACCCTGTGTCAAATAAAGTAAAATACTCAAATATGTAACTATTTGCATACAGATCTTTGGGTTTTCCCCCCCAATTTTCCCTATTACAAACCATGCTGGAAGGCTAATTTTTTTCTGTTTTTATTTTGCGGGCAAGGCTGGTGAGTGTCAGTGTCTCCACAGGGACCAGATGATCTGAGGTCTTTCCCTTCCTCCTGGGAACAGTAGGGCAGCTATGCTAGCCCTGCTCTAGTGCAGCCGGTGTGCTGTGACCAGCTGTGCCCAGCGTCCTGCTCTGCTTCCCAAGGTGTGTCTATGTCCACAAAGCCAGCTAGTGAGCCACTGGCAAGGCTGGTGTTGCTGAAGATTATTCCCAGTCCGAACTTGTTACTAAGGTTTTAGCCTGTTTGGCTGGAAGATGACTGCAGAGGTGACAGATTGTATTTGTTTCCTGTGCCGTCATTACAAATGATCACAAACCTGGTGCCTCAACACAACAGACATTTGCTCTCTCATGTTCTAGAGGCTGAGTGCCACAACAGGGGCCTCGAGGCCCTTCTGACACTTTGGGAAAAGACTGGCCAGAGACCCCTTCTCTGCGTTTTCCAGGTGCTCATGTCTCCAGGTGCTTCCTGGCTTGTGGCTGCCTCCACCGCCACGTGGCTCCTTGAGAACTCTGTGTCCACGTCTTCTCCTCTTCTGTCTCTTACAAGGATACTTGGCGTTAGAGTTAAGGTCCACCTGGGAAGACCAGGATGATCCTTTCTTGAGGTCCCTCACTTCATACAGCTGCAAAGGCCCTTTTTCCAAATGAGGTCACATTCATAGGTTCTGGGGATTGGGACATGGACATATCTTCTTGGCGGCCACCATGCAACCCACTGCAGAAATCCTTAGCACAGTCCTCTGCTTCACAGATGAGAGTACTCCTCCTTACCAGGAGGTGATAAATGCTTTGAAGAAAAATAAAGCAAGAAGAGAACAATTCAGGGTGCCGGGATGGAGGTGAGGTTGGGATTTCAAATAGGGTGGTCAGGGAACGCCTCTGGTGACATGACATTTGGCCAAAGAACTGCAGAAGTGAGGGAGCAAGTCACACAAGGGCCGAGGGAGAAAGCCTTCCAAACAGAAGGAATTGATTGTTCTCTTCTCTGTGTATTATTGACAGTTGTTCTTGTTGTAATAATTTGCCATGTTGCTTTTATGTTTACCGTATACACACTGCACTCCTGGATTAAACTGTGAGTTATCTGGAGACAGAGACTATGTCTTCTTGCAGCACCCCCATCAGTAGCAGAGAGCTTGATGCATGAAACGTGATCAGTAAATATTTATGAGAGAGCAAACAAATGACTGCGGTATAAAAGGGTCCGTAGCTTAGATGACTTGCTTGGAGTCACATGATGGACAGGGGTAATGCTGAGACTGGAACACCATAATCCTGCCTCTCATCAGAAAGCAAGGTGGTGCATTTCAGGCTGGGCACAGTGGCTTATGCCAGCACTTTAGGAGCCAAGGCATGAGAATTGCTTGAGCCTGGGAGTTCAAAACCAGCATGGGCAACATAGCAAGATTCTATCTCTACCAGAAATTTTTAAAAAAATAGCCACATATAGTGGCAAGCACCTGTGGTCCCAGCTACTCAGGAGGCTGAGGTGGGAGGATCACTTGAACTTGGGGGCTCCAGGCTACAGTGAGCTGTGATTATGCTCTGCACTCCAGCCTGGGCAACAGAGTGAGGCCCTGTCTTAAAAGAAAAAAAAAAAACAAGCAAGGTGACACATTTCAAAAGCTCATTTTCTAGCTGGTTCTCTTTAAGGAGCTTGTTTGCTGTATCAAGATACGTGTGTTAGATGTAACATGATGGGATGGAGGTCAGGCCAGCTTGGGTCATGGGCCTAAATGAAAAAGAATATCTTCCTGCTCTGAGCTCATTTAGAAACATTTCATAAATGGCTAGTCATGGAAGCAAGAGAGAAGAATGCACAAAATCAATATATTGGTTGGCTCTTGAAAGTCAACCATATTCCAGGGAATAAACCCCACTCAGCCAGGTGGCTGTGGGAGGAGGCGGGGGTACACCATGCAGTGCTGGGGGATTGGGTCAGCTGATTATCAGCAGGGACAGTGGTAGCTAAGAGTCAGCCTTCACCAGCTCGAAGAGTGAGACCCAAGGTCATCGTGGACTGTGTCAAGTAAGCTCAGGTCACTAGGACCTAGAAAGTAAATGAAAGAGGACAGTGTGTTGTGGCAGGTCAGGTGTGATGAGGACTAAAGTCAGGAAGGGCTTCAGGCGAAGGGCAAAGGTAGAATAATGGCATCGGTTGATGATTCCGAGCGCAGATCAAAGCAGTTGCAGGACCTTGGATAGCTCCGCAGGAAGCTCTGCTGAGGGGCATTGGGTGACAGCTTTTAGCCCACAGATCCCAAGGGTTGACATTTGGATCCACCTCTCATAGGCCACTCTGAGATATCAAGGACTTTGTACAGTCATGGTAGTTCTAAACCTTTGGCTGCGAGGGACAGAAAGGCTACTACTCTCTGGACATATTTCCCAAAGTACTGCCTTTCTTGGCGTGTTTAAGGTGTTATGCTTACATGACTGACCACTGTCAATATCATGAGGTGTGAGAGAGCAGTAGCCAAAGGCGGGGCTGTAGCTGTATTCCAAGTCTTCCAACTCAGCGGTGCAGACGCCACCCCAGGCCAGGTTTTCTGGGCGCACCTCAAGGGGTTGGACAAGGTTATGCCTTGGGTGGGGGAATCTTCTGCTAATCCAGAATCCCAGACATCTTCAGGCCCTGCCTGCACACCATGGGGTGTCAGAGTGCATGTGGACTTTGAAACCATTTCATAGCAGAGCAAGTTATTTTGGTTCTTTAACCTTCTGCTCTTGCCACCTGTGAAGTGTGGATAATAACATTTTGCACAATGATCGTAAGAATTAGTCAAACAACATAAGCTACATAAAAGAATCAGCCCAGAGCACTCTAGCAAGCTCATCTCTTACCAACATAACAATGCTGAGGGATTGTCTGTGGCTAAAAACTCGATCCCCTGTAAGGAAGAGAAGCCAGTGTGCTGGAATCAGACAGATCTGGATTCATAACCTGTCTCTGGTGCTCACTAAATCTACAGCCTTGGGCAAGTTGCATAACCTTGCCAAGCCTCAGTTTTCTCATCTGCAAAATGGACAGCGGACACCTACTTTAAAGAGCCATGGTGAATAGTAAATGAGAAGGCATGTCTACAGCTTCTGGCACACAGCAAGCACTCAATGATTGTGAGCTCCCAACCCTTCCTCCCATCAAACTAAATATCAAGATTTTAAGAGGAATAAAAAGCCTGGCTTTTGGGTTTTATCTGAAGTGTTTTAAGTGAGCTAAACAAAGACTTCTCACTTCTCATAGGTAAAATAGAATCCCAGAGCTGGAGGAGCTCAGCAGTCACCTATATCATTGCCTATATTTTTACGAGGCCTTAGTGGAGAAGTGGGCTTTTCATCACATCTCCTTTAGTTTCAAGGGACAAATCCCAGCCTAGACCAGGATAAGTAACAGTGAGACATTTGGGACCTTGGGTGATAGATACTGAGACTCAAAGGAGGTTTCCAGAGCATGTTCTGCCTCCTCACCCCCTAGCCCTTACTCCCTTTGGCTGTTGACCACATTGTTTCCCCTGGGCAGCAAGCTTTCTCCATACAGAGGAGAAAGATACGAATGACAGCCCTAGACTCCTACTGTTAGTTTAGCAATCCCAGTAGGACCTTCCCACTGCCAACAGCCTATATCATCAATCCCAGGGAAGGGCACTAAGGGTCCTGCTGGCTAATGATTGACTCTACCCCTGAGACAATGGCTGGTGCACCAATGACTGGCCAAGCTTGGGATGTGGTGAGTGATCCAGGATCTCATGGCAGATGCTGGGCGGAGAAAGACGTGTCTATCACTGAGTTTGCCAGGTCACCCAGCTGGTGAGGGATACTGCTAGGGTGAGTATGCAAGCGTTCTGGCTAATTTTGTACTTACATCTTCTATCATCTCACATTCTCAGGCCCATTGATAGACACTATTGATATGTGGTTGAAATGGATTTGTGCTATTATCATCCCTTAAGAATTTAGGGGGCCTACAGCTCCCATTTAGGGACCAGCCAACCAGAATTTGTGGTGAGGTCAATCTGCAGCCGTAAGACTGTAATCTGGGGGTCCTAAATACTCATCCATAACCAAACCAGTTAAACTGCACCCCATGTGGGTAAGATGTGCTGGGGGCAGCATTGTTTTCAATCTCTTTGCAATGGTGTCAGCATGACAGCTAGCTCCATCTCCCATCAGAAATTCAGCATCCTCCTACCCAGACACTAAGCCTCTGCCCTCACACTGTCAGAGAAAGGCTCTTATCTGTTTGTGAATCTGGATGTGCTTCTATAATAAAACATAGACAGTCGATTCCTTAAATTGTTTATAAATCTGGTGCTATCTTTACTGTTTATAGAAATTCCAGTGTGGTCAATATTGGTCCCTACTGTTCCAATTAAAATGGCCAAGTGAACCTCAGCACCAGCTGGAATTTCAAGTGTGGCCAATCCACGCGGAGCTCTTGCACTTCTACAAGAGTGGAAGTCACGGAATAGCAGAGCTGGAAGCAGCTCTAGTGACTGTCCAGTCTAATTCTTTCCTTTTGCAGAAGAAGGTGAGGAACAGAGAGAGAACCACATGACTTCAGGGCAGAAGTTTGCAACATTTGTCTGTGAAATATTGAGCTCAGGCTGTGGCCAAGGGCTAGTCCAGAGGCAAGCCAGCCACCATAAACAGAGCATGGCAGCCACAGCCACACTTGGGCTGTCCTAGTTCTCCTTCCATGGCCATTTGAGTCCTGGGGACACTGGACCTTCAGTCCTTCTGCCTCATGTGGACCAGCAGTGGGAGGGTTGTCCTGGCATCTGGGGAGTAAGAGCCAGCTCCCCTGATCCCCTGAAGCATCCCCTCCCACTCCCCAGAAGCACTCAGGAGACCCGGCTTTGGCCGGCTGTTTTGTGTCTATCTGAAGAGCTGAAATTCTAATAAGGATGATTTATGAGTTTCTGAGCAGGGAGAATGGGAGCCGTGCTTCCCCCTGACACAGAGCCTGGTCCCGGGGGTGCCGAGATGAGTAATGCTCTCCCATGGAGCAAAGGGCTCTTGTCTGAGTCAAGGGATGATTTAACTCCTCAGAGAGCCAGAGATTCCCTCCAATAACTCATCCTCTCTGAGAAAAGGAGTGGCACCCCCTTGTCTTGTTGGCATCTGGTGCCCACTCAGAGGCAGAAGCTGCCTTGCAGGCAGTTAGCATGGATGTGCCAGACCCCGTGGCCAGTGTCCTGCAGGGTGGGGGCGGGGCTGGCAGGCACTCAGTGGGATGCAGCTTGCAGAGTGTGTTCACTGACTGAGTGGGCAGTGGGTGCTCCAGGCTGCTGAAGGGATATTCCGAGGAAGAGGAAACAGACTCACTCACATGGGCTGATTCCCAAGGCCAGGCCAGGATTGTAAATAAAAGATACACGAGGATTTCAACTCAGGATAAGAACTTTCTAACAATCAGATTTGTGCCCCATAAAGAATAAATGGTTTTTGAAGTGGACCTTCATCAGTAGAAATATTAAAGTGCAGCTGGATCCTACTTCACATACATTTGGATGGTTGTTTTCAAGAAAAATAGAAACTAGCAAGGGCTGGCAAGGATGTGGAGAAGCTGGAACCTTGTGCACTGTTGGTTGGAATGTGAAATGATGCAACTACAGTGAAACAAAAACTGCGATGAAATAGTTCATCAACAAATTAAACACAGATCTTATCTTTAAAAAAACCTAAAGACTCTACCAAAAACCGGTTAGAGCTGATAAATAAACTCAGTAAAGGTGCAGGCTATGAAATCAACACACAAAAATCAGTAGCATTTTTATAAGCCAACAGCAAACAATCTGAAAAAGAAATCGAGAAGGCAATTCCATTTACAATAGCTACCAAAAAGGAGAAGCCTAGGAATAAACTTAACCAAAGAAGTGAAAGGCCTCTACAAGGAAAACTACAAAACACTGGTGAAAGAAAGCAAAGGGGACACAAGCAAGTGGAAAGACATCCCATGCTCATGAGTCAGACCAATTAATATTGTTACAATGAGCATACTACCCAAAGCAATCTACAGATTCAGTGCAATCTCTGTCAAAATACCAGTATCACTTCCCGCAGTAATGGAAAGAAATCCTAAAATTCATATGGCACCAAAAGAGAGTGCAAGGCAATCCTGAGCAAAAAGAACAAAGCTAGAGGCATCACACTATCTGACTTAAAAATATATTACAAGGATATAGTAATCAAAACACTATGGTATTGATGTAAAAAGCATGTAGACCAATGGAACATAATAACCCAGAAATAAATCCACTTATTTATAGCCAACAGATTTTTGACAAAAGCACCAAGAACATACATGCACTGGGTAAAGAACATTCTCTCCAATAAGTATTCCTGGGAAAACTGGACATCCGTATGCAGAAGAATGAAACTGGAGCCCTATCTCTTAAAGCAACTGAAGATGAATTACACATTTAAAAGTAAGACCCAAAACTATAAAAGTAGCAGAAAACGTAGGGGAAACGCTTCAGGATATTGGTCTAAGCAAAGATTTTCTGGCTAAGACCTCAAAAGCACAGGCAGCAAAGAACAAAATAGAGACTATATTAAACTAAAAAGCTTCTGTGCAGCAAAGGAAACAATAAACAGAGTAAAGAGAAGCCCTGTTGAACAGGAGAAAATATTTGCAAAGTCTTCATTCAATAAGGGACTAATACCCAAAATATATAAGGAACTCAAACAACTCAACAGTAAAAAGAAAAAAAAGAAATCAAAGAATCCCATTAAAAGGGAACAAAGGACTTGAATAGCTGTTTCTCAAAAGAAGACAAATGGTCAACCGATATATGAAAAAATGCTCGACATCACTAATCATCAGGGAAATGCCCATCAACACCACAGTGAAATATCATCTCAGTCAGAATGGCTCTTACTAAAAAGACAAAAATAACAGATGCTGGAGAAGATATGGAGAAAAGGAACTCTCATACACCGCTGGTGGGAATGTAAATTAGTACAGCTCCTATGGAAAACGGTATGGAGAGTTCTCAACTAAAGTAGAACTACTATATGATCCAGCAGTCCCTCTACTGAGATTTTATTCAATGAAAGGAAATTAGTATTAGCACAAACGACCTGCACTCCTGTGTTTATCGTAGCAGGAGTCACAGGAGCAAAGATATGAAGTCAACCTAAGTGTCCACCAACAGATGAATGGATAAAAAAAATGTTCTTTACATATATAGATATATATACACACATAAATGTCACTGAGATATATATATATGATATGATATATATAATATATGATATATATATAATGGAATATTACATGGTCATTAAAAAGAATAAAATCATGTCATTTGCAGCAGCATAAATGAAACTAGGGGTCATTACATTAAGTGACATAAGCCAGGCAGAGAAAGACAAATATTGCATCCCACACAAATGTGGGCGATAAAAATGTTGGTCTCTTGGAGGTAGACAGGCTGGGAAGGGTGTGTGGGAAGAGAGTGATAAAGAGAGGCTGGTTAATGGATAGAAACATTTAGTTAGGTACAAGGAATAAGATCTAATGTCTGATAGCAGAGTAGGATAACTACAGTTAAAATAATGTATTGTATATTCCAAAATAGCTAAAAGAAAGGACTTGAAATGTTCCTAACACATAGAAATGATAAACACTAAAGGTGATGGATATCCTAAATACCCTGACTTAATTGTTTCACCTTCTATGTATGTAACAAAATATCACATGTATCCCATAAATATGTACAAATGTTATGTACCAATGAAAAAAGAAAATTTTAAAAATTATAGATTGCCATTTGATCCAGCAATTATAGTTGTGGACATTGAAGTACATGTACTGGGTACGTTCGGGGAGATATATATATATACACACATACACACATTGTATAGATACATAGTATATGTATGTTCCATATATATATATGGCATTATTCTCAATAGCCAAAAGGTGGAAGGAACCCAGGTGGCCATCAGCAGATGAACAGATAAACAAAATGTGGTTCATTCATCAAGTGGATTATTACTCAGCTTCAAAAAGGACATTCTGACACATGTGACAACATGGGTGAACCTTGAGGACATCATGCTAAGTGAAATAAGCCAGTCACAAAAAAAAAACAAACACCGTAGGATTTTGCTTATATGGGGCACCCAGAGGAGTCAAATACATAGAGACAGAAAGTAGAGTAGGGGTTGCCAGGGGCTGTGAGGGAGGAGAAATGGGACTTCATGTTTAATGGGCCCAGGATTTTAGTTGAGGATATTGAAAAAAATTCTGGAGACAGTCAGTGGTGATGGTTGCACAAGGTGTGGATATTCTTAATGCCACTGAACTGTACACTTAAAAATAATTACAATGAGCTGGGCATGGTAGCTCACGCCTATAATCCCAGCACTTTGGGAGGCCGAGGCAGGCAAATCATGAGGTCAGGATTTCGAGACCAGCCTGGCCAGCGTGGTGAAACCCCATCTCTATTAGAAATACAAAAAATTACCTGAGCGTAGTGGCGGGCACCTGTAATCCCAGCTACTCGGGAGGCTGAGGAGAATCGCTTGAGCCTGGGAAGCAGAGGTTGCAGGGAGCCGAGATCGCACCACTGCACTCTAGCCCTGAACACAGAGTGGGACCCCGTCTCAAAGAAGAAGAAAAAGTTACACTTTTAACTATGTTCCGTATATTTTGTTCCAAGTTTAATTTTAAAAACTAAAGCTGGATGACCACCAAAGAAGGGACTCTTAGACTTCTTAAGGGTCCAGATGATTTTGAAATTAACGGATTGTGAACACTGGGGAGGACTCGGGCTGACCTGAGACAGAAAAGGCAGAGCGCATCTGGGCTGGGCAGAGCTCGGTGCCTCCCAGCCCGAGAGGATGCATGCACGAGGAAAGCGAAAAATTGAGGCAAGAGGCGTGTCAGCCCTGCCCGTCGGCTTCCCAGGCCACTGTCCTGCAGAGCACCTCCCCGCTAACCTTCCCGTAGTAGTGACAATCACTATAGAAATCACCGTGGTAACGTTTATGGAGCATGTATTCTGTGCCAGTCACTGGGCTGAGCACACTAGAGGCCTTGTTCCTTTAAAATCCACTACAAACCTAGGAGACAGGTACGTCCCTCACCCCTTTACAGATGAGGGAAACTGAGACGCAATATGACGAAGGATCCTGAGCCAGAGCACTGCCCACCACCCCGTTCACAGCTCTGTCCAGCAAGCTCTGCAGCCCCAGGGGCTGGGGGAGTGGGTGAAGGTAGAAGGGCAACATTTGAACTGGGGCTTCGAGGCACTTGGGGCTGTGGCTATTAACCCAGGCACGGCACTCACTGTCCGTCACTGAGCTTCTCTAAGCTTCAGTCTCTTCATCTGTCAATGGGGGCCAATGATCAGTCGTACCCACCTACCTCCTGCATGGCTAACCTCTAGGATTCGATGATACAGCAATGTGACGTGCTCAGCCCAGAGGCTGGCGGGGACGGGGGCTGGGAACCGCAGCTGTGCTTGTTGGCGAGGTCTCTGTCTCTTCTGCACGTCACAGCACTTGCTTCCCCGTGTCTTTGCACGTAGCGACTTCCACCGTGCAGAAGAGCTTTTTGGTTTCGCCCAGCCACCTCCCCACTCCCCACAGAGGATATGCGGTGTGGGGCCAGAGGTCGCATTTTGCTCAATCCTGGGCTCCGGCAGCAGCGCAGAAAGTGCTGAGGGAACGCCTAAGTGAATGGAGAAATCATCAATGGATGCATGATACTCTCTGACCACAAAACCCTCCAGTAGCGATCATGGGAGCCGCAGCCTGGCCCGCGAGAGGAAGGGCTGTGGAGACCTGGCTAATGAGGAAGGCCAGAGCACCCGCCAGCCGGTCAGGCTCAGACAGCCAGACGGCCGGCCGGCCCCTCCAGCTGGCGGGGCTGATCTCGCAGAGGATGAGAGGGAGCAGGCGGCTTCGGCCTGGCCAAGGAGACGGCCTGGGCCTGCGGGTGCCGGCTGGGCTCCCACACAGACAGACAGGCCGGGAGGAAGTGACGGCCTGGGCCCGCGGGCTCCGGAGGATGGCCTGACCGTGCAACGCTGGAGCCTGTGAAAAACATGAGAGTGGGAAACGGGAGTCAGGGAGCCAAGGGAAGCGGGCTCTGTTAACTGCCTGTTTTTGCTTTTGTCCCCGGAGAAGGAAAAGAATGGGGAATAGGGAGAGGAGCCTCGCAGGCCGGCTTCCTGTGCCCCGGCCAGGGTGGGTCGCACCAGATAATGACTGATAGCTGTGGACACGGGGAGACAAGATAAAGGGGAGGCCAGCAGCAGCGGCAGACCCCCGGAGCCAGGGAGGGGAGCCGGAGGGACGAGGAAGACGCCGAGGAAGCACAGAGGAAGCGCCAGGCGAGGCGAGAACCGCCAGCCCCACAGCGCCCCGGGCTGGGTCTGGAACCAGGATGCGCGGCTGCGGCCTGAGCGCAGCCTGGCGCGTCCCACTTTCTCCAGCAAGTTCCTCACCAGCTGAGTGTCCCTTCCTCCACGGAAAGACGGGGCTATAGAGGGCGGGTTGTCACACACGCGGTTTCCTCCGTGCGTGTGTGTGGTGTGAACGGAGGTGCTGCACGCTGAATGCCATTTCCCTCCCTTCCCTGAAAGCGGCTTCAGGCAGAGGCTGGGCTCCTCCTTGCCACCCCAGGGCAGCCTAGGGGTCTCAGCTCCAGCCTCTGTGACTGAGGCAGCCACGTCAGGCTTGTTCAGCTGCGTCCCGGGACCAGGGCCTCCTCTGGCTCTATGGGAGGCCAGCTGGGAAGCCCAGGGCTCCAGCATGAAGAGCGCTTTGTCATGAGGTTCTCCAGCTGGGTGCCTGCCGTTCCCCTCGCTACCTCCCCTCCCGAGATGCTGCCTGGTGTTGCCTGCCTGCCCAACACCCAGACGCGGCACGCCTGGGTTGTGACCTGGTCACGCATCACTCCCTCACAGACCCTGGCAGGCGCTGAGCAGGGCTTCAGAGACAGACAGCGAATGCAGGCACAGAAGAGCCTGTGGATGACTCCCCTCTTCCGTGTCCCACCTGACCCTGGCAGGTGGTTTTTCTTCCTGAGCCTCAGCTCCTGCTCGTCTCTTAAAAGCCTCCAACATCTCTCCTGATCTCGGAGGCTGAAACGTGAGAAAGGCAAACCCCTGTTTTCTGATCCTGGGCAGCCTCTCTGCTTGGATTCAAACCCTGTCGCTTCTCCTCCTTGAGGTCTGCCTGGAAAACTCAGGGCACAGTCCATCCTCCCCAGAATCACTGGTCTTTGCAGGACACGCTGGTCTTTATCCACGTATTTATTCACTCACCCCATATTTACTCAACACTTCTGTGTGCTGGCCACCATGCCAAGACTCGGAATACAGTGGGAACAAGAATGACGGTCGCTGCCGTTGGGGCTTAGACCTGCTGGTGGAGGCAAGAAATGAACAAATAATTAGCACAAAGCATAGCAAATGCTAGTAGGGTTTGGTGAAAGACAGAAACTGGGGACGAGGTGCTGCCTGAGGTGACTAGCCACGGAAGAGTACATCAGTGACCTCTAGGTCTAGATCACTGATTACTGGAGTGAGTCATTATTTCACAAACAAAATTGCAAATCCCAAAGGAGAAAGGAGAGAAAGGTAAAAGACAGGACAGAAGGGAGGGAGGAAGGAGAAAGGGTTCAAGTAAAAAGCCAGCTGGGCATTGTATGCTAACGTGGGATTTGTAAAGCCAAGTGGCTCTGATAATGCTAAACAAAGTTGTTTGTTCTGGGAAGGGAGAGGGCGCTTCTCGTACGTACAGAAGAATTTTCCAGGAAACCCAGCCAGGCCCTCTAACACCCTGGAAATCAGACACTGAGATCACTGAAGCTTAGAGTATAACTGCTTAGTTAAGCAAAGGGGCACCTGGAAATGCCGCCTTAAACCCAAGGATCCAAATGATGGAGCGTGTGTTCTAGACATAAACTGACAGGAGAGAAAATCCTGACCTTAAAAAAAAAAGGTGGCAGATCTGGAAAACTGTCAAGAGTGTCTTCTCTTTCCAAACCCTCTTCCTCGTGGGCCTCGTGCGTTCTCCCCTCTGCCTCTCTGGTCTGAGCCTGGCGCTCTCAGAAGAGTGCATGTGAGTTGCTCATTCATGCTGAAGTGTTCACGAATTTGTGAGTTGGCCTGGCAGAAATATTTGTGCCTTAAATTAGGACAGATGGAAGCCTCGTTGGTGGGATTTTACCCCATCCGGGAGGAGAGAGTTGAGCCCTTTGGAAACCCTTCAAGTTTCTCAGGGGAAGAGAACTGACTTCGCTTAACGCTGCCCCCTGAAAAGCACTGACTCTTTCTATCCAGGCCACACATGGTATTCCTGCCTTCCTTCCTTTCCCGATTTTAACCTTTGGAATTTCCAGAAGAGTCCTATCGGGAAGGAGAAGGTGGATCTCATGCTGCCTGGATCTGGGGACAAGGTAGTGCACCCCTATCCTGGACTTCTTGCCACCTTAGTCCTGGGCTCTGGGCCAAGATCCCAAGGACTACAGTGCTCACAAGAACCTGGCAAGACCCTGAGGAATGAAGATCACACAGTAAACACGGTGACAAAGCAGCAGACCCTGCTCTCGCATTGAGGCCTCTTTTCTTCCCAGGAATGTGTGTTTCAGAGACAAAGTCAAGGGCTTTATCTGCTGTCACTTGAAGCCATGGAAAAGGCCTGGATTTGGACTCTGAAGACCTAGGCTTGCATTCTAGCTCTCTGAGTCCCTATAGCTTCCCAGTCATAGCACAGACATGACGATTCCTCCCTGCATGCTTCGAAGGGTCTGGTGAGAACCAAAGGAGTGGTATTCCCATGTGGCCCCGGACCCTCAGGGGCTGTGCTGGTCCTTACTCTAGGGTGGCTTCCACAGCAGTGTAAGCGTTTTCTCTGTAAGCCGTGGGGGCTGGAGGCGTGGTGGCTTGAGAGCACCGCCACATTCTGTCAGTCATCAGACTGGCTTTGAGCCTCTCGCCCTCTTGCAGAGAACAGAACCTGCTTGCAGAGTTTGTGTGTATGTTAAATTAGATGAACATGGTGTGGCCACCTTGCACAGGCCAAACGCACCTTCAAATCAAGCTTGCCATCTGTGTCCCAAATTGCATTCCATCAGGAGCACTCCAGAATATATTCATGGTCTCTATATGTGGACTCCACGGAGAACAGCAGCCTCCACATGCTTCCAGTATGCACTTACCTGCTTTTTCAAGTTCAGGCAAGAACTGAGGCCCAGCAAGCTTGCTCTTTCCACACAGGCTCTCCCAGCCAGTGGGGACCTCAGCCTCCCTGCCTCAGCTCTCAAAGAGTGCCAGGAGAATGGCCTCAAAACGAATTTTTACTCTGCCCTGTTTGCCAGTTCCCGAACTCGGCTTTTAGTCAAAGCCCACAGAAAGCTGTACCAATAATAGCTGCCATATCCTGCGCACCTACTACGTGCCAGGCACCGTGCTAAGCCCCTCAATCGTTTTTCAGCCCTCACTGAGAACTCCTGGGAAGCTGCCCTGTGGCGCCTTTTTAACAGATAGGGAGGCTGGGTCTTGGAAAAGTGAAGCAATTGACCTGAGCAAACCACAGCTGAGCCTACCCGACTCCAGAGTGCACTGTGTTCTCTCTTAACCCGATTCCCTGGGGGGCCTGTGCACCAACTGCACCCCTAACACACACATCCGCACATGCACGTGCACCATGCTGTCTCCCTGTGCGCAGACCTCCACTGTGAACAGACAGACTCAGAGGGGGACAGGACAGGGCACGAGGGGAAGGAACAGAGCGCATTTCTAAGACTTCCCTCAGGAGCCGACAGGATTCGGTGGGGTTAGGAGAATGGAGATGAAGACAAGCACGTCACATGTTCTCTCTGTTCTTGGACTGGACCATCCGGCCAGCTGCCATGCGCTTTAGCCCCTCACATATCTATGGAGCTCCTACTAAGAGCAGTCTCTGGTGGAGCCGTCAGGGGCTGCAGAAGATTCAGAGAAGTAAAGGTCATGCCCCACCCACCCAGAGCTGTCCATCTGCCAAAAGGCTAAAGCAGGTCCCCAAAATTCCCAGCCCAAAGCATGGTGGGATAAGAGTGTCCCCCAGTCCTCAAACCTACCTTGATATTTCAGCCCTGAGGGTGGCCATTGGGGTTGAGACCCAGGGCACCTACTCAGGGGAGAGAAAAATGCCAGGAATCACAGTTAGGAACCCACCCACCCACTTGGCACCCTCCGTGGCCCCAATTGAAAGGAGGAATGGGGTGAACTCTCAGGAGAATTCTGATAAATGGGCTTCACCCCTCCTCCTCCCCCACCCCCAATTAAACTGAAGCTGTCCCGGAGCCGAGCAGCAGAAACCACTTCCAAGCCAGGCATGACATCAACATTTTAGTGATAAGGAGTGGACAATGGGGTGTTAGACTAATAGAAAAACACCGCTGGATAAGGCCGGCTCCTGATACCCAGGCTGATGGGAAATACCATTGTCCGTCCGCTGTCAGCTGAGTCCCAGGGCGACAGGGATTCCAGCGGCCAGAAGCAGGGCGGGGGAGGGGTAGTCCTGCCAGGTCCCGCACTGGCTGAGTGCCAGGGAGGACGGGGACAGGGGCTGAGCCTCCAGATGCAGTGGGTGGAGGGGCAGGGTGCAGAGGTGGGAGTTGGAGGATGGGGAGGAGAGTGTTGGGGGAGGGTGGTGTGGGGCTAGGGAGGGGGCCCACCCCTCTGTCCGTGCCACTTGGATGATGCTTGTGTGACTATATTAGTAATGGCTCACAGGTGTACTTTTTTCATTGATTTTTCACAGAAATTTTTTTTGAAGAAATTTTTATCAAAGTAATATGTGCACATAGTTTTTGTATTTTAAATCAATTCATATTAAAAGAATATGTAACAGCAACAACCAGAAACTGGTTTCCTGCCTACCACCTCCCAGTTCTCCTCCCAGCCCCTTCTCTGCCCAGCTCTTTTCACCAGAGGCAACAAAACCAGCGTCACTTCCCTGCGGCTGCTCCTGGCATTTGCCGGTATATTTCTGAGTAATTTGCTTACATGGCTACGTCATCACTTACCAATTTTAGACATCGTCTCTTGGCTTCTTTGTATGGCAAAAGAGAACTTAGCAATGTTATACTGCACTCCTCTTCACAGTTTCTCCCCCATCCTTCCATGATCATGATGATATTTGAGTGAAATCGTAACTGGTGATTATTCCAAGGCTAAAGCTTTCTGTAAGCCTGTTTCCTACAGCTTGTGTCCTCTACTTTTTAAATTTACTTCTTTGTCTCACTGGAACACCTCCTTTAGTGCCTTCCTGAGAAAGGGTACGTTTTTTATTTGGTAAGGTACTGAATTCTGGGTTGGAAATTATTTTTTCTCAGTGTTTTTAAAGGACTGTTCCCTTGTCTTCTAGCTTACCTTCTATTATTAGGAAGTCTGACACCATCTGATTCCTGAAGCTATGTATGGGACCTGTCTTATTTTTTCATGGGGAGCTCTAAGGAACTTCTCTTTATCCCTGTTGTTGGAAAATTTCACGTCAATATTATTTACTATGTGTCTTTCCCGTATTATTTACTGTATATCCTGGACAATCAGTAGGTTCTGTCAATCTGGAAGCTTATCTCCCTCAATTTTAGGAAAAAAAAATTCCATTTATTATTTCTCAGCTAATTTCTGCTTTTCCCCATCTCTTCTTTATCCCATTTCTAGAAATTCTATTAATTGGATATTAGACATCCTAAATTGATACTCAAATGTTTCATCCTTTATTTTCCATAATTTGTCTTCTTGTTCTACTTTTGAAGAGATTTCTTGATCTTTACACTGTCCTATAAAATCCTTTTTTTCTGCTTTATTTTTATTTCCAGGAGCTCTTTTTTGTTCTCTGCTCATTGTTTTCATAATTTCCTAGTCTCATTTTATTACGGCAATATTTTAGCATTCAAGGTGTATTAATTATAGCTTTTAAAAAAAGTTTTTCTGCTTCTCTAGTTGTTTTTTTACTTTCTATCTTTCTGTTCCTCTGTTTCTCCTCCTTCATCCATTGACAGATCCCAGTAGGGCCAAGGAATCTCAGGAATTGCATCAATGAGAGGCTTGGATATTTTACTCATGTTTTTTTAAAGTTAAGAAATAGAGGAGAGTTTTTACATAAATAAACCTGTAAATTAAAGCCAGAGGCACCTCACTTTTATACATTTGACTGTTATATAGCCTATACCTTCACACCTAGACATTACAAACTCTTTTTTTTTTTTTTTTGAGATGGAATCTCACTCTATTGCCCAGACTGGAGTGCGGTGGCATGATCTCAGCTCACTGCAACCTCCGCTTCCCGGGTTCAAGTGATTCTCCTGCCTCAGCCTCCCAAGCAGCTGGAACTACAGGCATGCACCACCACACCCAGCTAATTTTTGTATTTTTAGTAGAGATGGGGTTTCACCATATTAGCTAGGCTGGTCTTGAACTCCTGACCTCGAGTGATCTACCCACCTCAGCCTCCCTAAGTATCGGGATGACAGGTGTGAGCTGCCGTGCCCAGCCGTATGGCATTTCTTGAAATAAATTTTTGAGCTTTTGCATAGTGGTGCTGCCTGGCTGCCAGCAGCTTGCCTCTGGCCCCGGCTCCCACTGTCTCTGCCTGTTTACCAGGCTTATTGACACAATTATTTCTATTATATTAGCACATTTTCTTTCAGTATGTTATGCAACTGAGTAGAAAACAAAAATAAAAGTGCTGATACTAGTGATGGGAAGGATTAGGTCTCAGAGACTTAATAGCGACAAGAAGCCACGAGTGGCTGATGAGCTTCAAGCTGAAATGTGTGAATCAGCCTGGCTGCTGCGTCATGTTCAACTGTGAAGGAAAATCAGAGGACAGGCACAAAATCAGAGACCAGCACGACGAGAGGACCAGTACCAAGGATATCATTGAACATACGTGTGAAAGTAAGTTGTAACTGGCGCATTTTATAGGATTGTTTTTAGTTCTTAGAGAATAGAATCCCTTTATAATACACAAATCTATTGCCTAGCTTAGCTCATTTGAAACTTCGTGTGAGTGGTTTTTTTTTTAACTTAATGAATTTGGAGGGATATGTAGATAAGATGAGGAGATTGTCGGTCTCCTTGATGCTTGAAAGTGCGCCAGGATCAGAGTCCTGCCCAGGCAGCGGCTGAGCCCATAAAAATCCACAGAGAAAGCCGATGCCGTTCTGGAACGTTCTTAGGATCCTCTGTGTGCAAGGCTCTGTTCCCTCCTCTTGCTCCCTGGATCGTGTGCTTCCCCAAAGGATGGCTCCCGGGGCTGCTTCAGGAGGAGGCTTCTCTTGCTGAAAGCACTGCCCCGCGAGGGCGCCCACACTCCTGTGCCCAGTCCCGTGTCCCCGCTCCCCGTGTCTGCCAGGAAACCCGGGAGTGGTGAGGTCTGACCAGGGTAGGCAGGCTGGCTTTTCCTACCCTGCCCCGTTTCCGTGCCCTCCCTCCCCTACTTTCTCCTCTCCCGGATTTCCTGAGGCTCGGCAGAAGACAGAGGGCTCACATGCCTCTCGGGAAGTCAACGAAATGCTCACAATATTCCAACCGTGTTCCCCAAGTCACTGGAGCCGAAAGCCTGGGAGCCATCCTCACTGCCCGGGATCCTCAGGTCTGACCTCCAGCCACCTCCTGTCCATTTTCCATCCAAGCCTCCGGAGAAATCCCCACGGCTGTGCCCGGCTCAGGCCAGCACTGCAGCTCCTCCCGGCTATTTCAACAGCCTCCTGCTGTCTCTCAGCCTCAACCTGCCTCTCTCTGCTTCATTCTGCCCACTGCTGCCTAAGGGATCTTTCCAGAATGCCACTCCATCGCCTGACATCCTGATGAAAACACTTCAGGGCTTCTTACTGTCAAGGTCTAGCCTCAGCATTCACAGCCCACCTGCCTTTCCAGCCTTACTTTCTCCTTCCCACCAAGCCCAAGCAGAAGCCACAGGGGGCCACTGGAGCCTCTGCAAGTTTACCCACAGTGTCTGGAACCCCGTACCCCTTAGGGGTGCTCACTCCCTTACATGTCAGATCCGCCTTGCTGCTGTTGCTCCTCCCTTTCCCCAAGACGAGTTAATTCTTCCTTCTTGTGCTTCTGCAACCCTCAGAAAATTAGGGTTTTCTGAGGTTACCCTAATTAGGTAAATTAGGTTTACCCCTTTCTCCTGTTAACCCCCCTGTGCTGTAGCGATCTCTCTCATCTCGCTTCCTTATGGTCATCTTCTCAGGAAAATACTGTCTTCCATCTCCAGCTGCAAGGCCTGGTCCAGCCTCGGCACAGAGTTGGCACATAGTCAATATCTACTGAATCTGTCTAATCAGACTGAAAATATGTAGCCCCTGAGTATGTATGATTTACTATCAAAAAAGTGTCACACCTGTAATCCCAGCACTTTGGGAGGCCGAGGCAGGCGGATCACGAGGTCAGGAGTTTGAGATCAGCCTGGCCATTATGGTGAAAGCCCGTCTCTACTAAATATACAAAAATTAGCTGGGCCTGGTGGTGCGTGCCTGTAATCCCAGCTACTGGGGAGGCTGAGGCAGGAGAATGGCTTGAACCCGGGAGGTGGAAGTTGCAGTGAGCTGAGATCGTGCCACTGAACTCCAGTCTGGGCAACAGAGCCAGACTCCATCTCAAAAAAAAAAAAAAAAAGTTTACAGAATTGTTTACAGAGAACCAAAGATATGCTTCTAAATACCAAGACAAAGAGTTTGCTTTTAAAATAATGTATCAGCAGCAAGGCTGGGTGTCACTTGATCAATGCATGTTCACCAAACATATGCAGAACTGGAGGGACTCCCCATAAACAGAGGATGCCCTCTTTTCATGGGACCATCTGCTAATCTACATTCCAGACACCTGAACCTTCTCAGTCAGAACAGGAGACAAAATGATTAGCATGGGAAGGAATGGGAATTAGCATCCCTTCTCTGTGTAATTCAGAAATTATGGGTAGTAGCAATAGCTATGGTTCCCCAACTATCTTCTTCATGTCAGACACATCTAATAATTCATATCTAATCCAATATCTAATAACGGCCACACACAGTGGCTATCGTAGCCTCTCCTCACTTCTTCTTTTTTTTCTTTGAGACAGAGTCTCAGTCTGTCAGCCAGGCTGGAGTGCAGTGGTGTGATCTCAGCTCACTGCAACCTCTGCCTCCCGGGTTCAAGCGATTTTCTTGCTTCAGCCTCCTGAGTAGCTGGGACTACAGGCATGCACCACCACCCCCAACTAATTTTTGTATTTTTAGTAGAGACGAGGTTTCACCGTGTTGGCCAGGCTGGTCTCAAGCTCTTGACCTCAAGCAATCCACCCTCTTTGGCCTCCCAAAGTGCTAAAATTACAGGTGTGAGCCACTGCGTCTGATATCCTCACTTCTTACAGGAGACAGATTAAAACATAGTTCCTACTTTTAAACATTCATATCTACATGAATTTAAATATCACTTCTTCAGCGAAGCCTCACTCAATGACCTGAGTGGGTGAGGTGCCCCTGTTACCTGCTCCACACTGCCACAAACTTTCTCCTCTGTAATTACTTCTTCAATATCTAACTTCTCTCCTAGACATGAACACTAGGAGGGCTGGGGCAATGTTGTCGTCTTCACTATGATAACTTTGGCAGGTGGCATAGAGCCTGGCAAACAAAATGAATGGATGGGGGGGCGGCGATGGCGAAGATCCTGGCATCCTGCCAGGCTTCCCATGCCTGTCAAGGCTGTCTGCCCGCCCCTTTCAGCCCCCCCATGCTCCCCATCTCTGCCCTGGCACCCCCACACAGCCAACGGCTGAGGCTATTTTCATCACTATTCTCCAGCCATTTTGACTACAAGCTCCTAAGCCTTTCTTGGCTTACCCCAGGTGCCATGTTTTTTAATTAACCTGAGATTATGGCAGACCACAGGAACCGCATCGCCCCAAGTTCTTCCTGTTCTTCCCAAGATTTGCCAGAGATTTCCTGTACTGCCAGGTTAGGTTCAAAGTAGGGTGCTCTCACTGATGACCCAAGACTCTTGGGTATGAGGATCAAAAATCAAATTCAAGCCAACCTAAGTGGGAAAAGGGAAACATCCCTGGTCCTAAAACTGAGCAGTCTGGGCTGTAAGGACTCTGGGCAAGGCGGAATGTCCAACAGCATTATCAAGTGTCTTGCTTCCTTCTCCTACCCCACCCTTGCTTACCTTATGTGACTATTTTGAGTCTCATAAAAGGCTCAGGAACATAAGAAATAGGACCATGGCAGCCTCTGGACCATGTCTTCACAGCTCAAGATCTAAAAGGAAGGTTGGCTTTTCTGGAGTCCTATGAGCCAAATCTTGTGGGAGGATTCTGATTGGCTCTGCTCGGGTCACCTGCCCACATCTGAACCAATCACTATGCATTAGGGGCGGGCGGGGAGGGATAAGCAACTGGAACTTGAGCAGTCCAGGTCAGATGCCATCCCTGAGGCCTCCGGGCTCAGTGCCCCATTGGGGCTGCGTGAGGTTGGAATGTGTTTCCCCCAGTGAACGCTTACTGGCGGACAAACATGCTCCCTAGGGTCATGCATGCAACGGACAACTCACAAACACCTTCTTGGAATAAGGCACTGTACCAGGCTTAGTGGTGGAAAACGATGATAAGTCAGACTCATCCCGGCCAAAAGGGGCTTAGAGTCAGCAGGAGATTTAGATACGAACTCAGATGTCTATAGTAAGGTGCAATGGGTCCTAAAAACACAGCTTCAAAGGCCACAGGAGGGAGGGATCAGAAGGGTCAACCTTGGGACCCAGTGCAGAAGAATAATCGAGTGAACTTGCTGATTACGTGGCTGGTGGTTTAGAGCAAGGCACCAGCCCTGTCTACTCAAGCTAGCTGGATGCATGGACGTGACTTTCCAAGGTTCTTCCGGGCATCCATAATGCTGTTTGCTCTCAAGTCCATCCTTCCATGCACACCCAGCCCACATCAGAGCCCTGATTCTTCCCTTCGTAATCCACCTGTCTGGTCCATCCAGTGCCACCTACATCCTGCCTCCATCGTCGCAGACATTCCTACTAATACTGCCAGTGCCTGAGCCCCACGAGGGACCTGAGTGGTGATGCTCCTCACATCTAATCTGGCCCCAGGCTTTGTTCTCAGGGCCTCCTAACCAAATGCTGCAGCCTTTCAGCCCTGTCCTCCTAACTAGCCAAAAGGCACTTTGTCTGCAATCCCAGAGGCTCAGTGTCCTGGGACACCCTCCTTCTCATCCCACCACACCCTACCCTGTGACCCCAGCAGGAAATTGGCACAGCTGGGTGGAGAGGGGCAATGCTGCTTGGAGGCAGGGATGTATCTGGTTAGGAGGAAATTCTCAGCCAGCTAGACCGGCCTCTGAGGTTCAGCGGGTTCATAACTTCTATTTACGTAGCACATGTGTTTTATGACTGTGCTTTGTTGAGAATCAATTGGCCGTGGGTGTATGCGTGTATGTCTGGCTGATTCTGGTGTAGTTCTGTTCTACTGTTCCATATGCTTATCTTTATACCAGTGCTGCAGTGTTGTAATGACAGCAGGTTTGGACTAAGTTTTAAAACTGGGAAGTGTGAATCCTCCAACTCTGTTTTGCTGTTTAAATATTGTTTTGGTGAGTTAATGCAGTTTTTATTGCAGGAGGGGCTCTGTTACTGGGGAGATTCACCCTTACCATCCCAGGAGACAACTTGTTACAGAGCAAGGATCCTTGCGGGAGGAATCTAGAGACCAGGGTTGCACTGCTGCCTTCACTGCTAACTCCCTAGGTGTCTTTTGCAAACCACCTCTTCCTTTTTTTGTTTTCTTTTCTTTTCTTTTTTGAGATGAAGTCTCACTCTGTTACCCAGGCTGGAGTGCAGTGGCATGATCTTGGCTCACCACAACTTCTGCCTCCCAGGTTCAAGTGATTCTCATGCCTCAGCCTCCTGAGTAGCCAGGATTACAGGTGTGTGCCACCACACCCGGCTGATTGTTGTATTTTTAGTAGAGATGGGGTTTCACCATGTTGGCCAGACTGGTCTTGAACTCCTGACCTCAGGTGATCCGCCCGCCTCGGCCTCCTAAAGTGCTGGGGTTACAGGTGTGGGCCACCATACCTGGCCACCTCTTCTCTTAAAGTCTTGCTTTACTCTTCTGCAAAATGGAATCAAGAGGGTTCCAGTTCCATTTCCTGCTTGGAGTGGGACCTGAGGCTTTTTAGTAAGCTCACTCTGAAACTTGGGGTACCCGGATGGAGGGCAACGGTATCAGTGACGTGGCTGTAGACAGCTCCCCTCCCACTGTCCTCGCCTCGGTAGCTGCCCAGCTCTGCCCACTCCTTCCTAGGTCATTAGCAAAAGTATTGTTTTTAGCAAGAACTAAATTAGCAGAGAGAAGAGAAGTCTGGGCCAAGGAGGAACTTGGAGATTGGGTCACCTTTACTGCGTCTTCTGATTGTCCTTGAATCATGCTTGATATTTTCCAGCACTTACCCACCAGTCCTATATATTTTAGAAGGCACACATTCACCTATTAAAAATACTTGTAGGAAGCTGCTGTGTGCTAAGCGTTATGCTGGGCACTGCAGGCATTATACAAACAGATGAGCTGTGTGGCCCACCCTCTGGTTATTATCAGCTTCACACTTGAATAGTATCGGGGGAATCGTGTTATTTTGAAAGTGTCTGCCTTTTTCCCCTTGACTTAGGTATGGCTTTCAATATTTAAAATGGCTCCTGCATATGTAAATAGCCTTACAGAAAAACAAAGCTCTGGAGACAAAGAGTCAACTCCTTCCATGGCTGGATGCCACCTTCTGTAGCAAGCAATGTGGTACAATCTGTGTCACATGGCTGGGGTAATGATGCACTCACTATCACGTTTATTTTCTTGACTTGATGCGATTTCATAGACACTTTCCTGCAAGGATATAGTCCAAATTCTGGATTGGGAGCTAAAAAGTCACCATCTCAGTGGTCAGCCTCCATCTGTTCCTAGTCCCATTTCCACTTTCACCACCTGCTGTACCATGTGGTAATGCTGGAGTGTGGAGGTGATAGCAGCTCGCAGGACGGGGGACCAGGGGACAGACTGCATCTGGCAGGGGCACAGAGGCAGAAGGAGGCATCGAGAATGACTCTGAGATTTCCAGCCCACAGCCCTGTTTGGTTGGTCCTGTTCAGTGGGTTCAGAAGTACCAAGGGGACCGGGTTTGGGGTGAAGAGCAGGGCCCCACCTTGCTCCGGGATGCCCTACGGAGTTCCGTGACACTGGAGTCCTGAGGAAGATCATGGATTTGGTTCTAGGCAATTATGTTTGAGGCATCTTTGTGACATCCAAATGATATCAGAAAGGAGGTGAACGGAGCACACAGGAGAGCTCAGGGCTGGAGACACGTGGATGGTGGTGGTAGAAGCAGAGGGTCAGGACAAGCTCGCAAAGGAAGAAAGCTGAGAATGGGAAGAGAACCCAGATCTGAGCCCAGAGGAGCGCCAGCTTTCAATTGCTGGAGAAAGGAGTTTCGGCAAAGGAGAACTGGCCTGGTGGTCGGGAAAATGAGGAGGACACACAGAAGCAGAGGGAGAATGTGTGCCGAACATCAATGTCCAATGTCCGAGGCTGCCAAGAAGGCAAGATGAGGGGAGAGAATGTCTCCAGGATTTAGAGACACTGAGGTCGCTGGTGGCCTGAGTAAGAGCTGTGTCTGCAGTGTGGTAGGGGAGGCAAGGTTTGGTGACCATGGGGCAAGTGAGGAGATGGGGAGAGAAAGCTGGGGCAAGTCCTTCGGGTGGTCTGGCTCCCACGGTCTATTTGCAGTCCTTCCCCATCTTGGCAGACACTGCGGAACTTTAGCGAATTCTCTTCACCTGTCTGCATCCCAGTTATTCACCAAAAAATGGTGAGGAGGGGGCTGTACTCCATCCCAAGCACACTGATGATCAATTGCAAATCCAAATCAGCATTCCCAACCTGCAAAAGAAAACTGGGCATGCAGAGGAACAGCAGATCAAGAGGGCTGGCGGGGCTGTTTCTCCAGCACTTCCCTGTCTCTGAGTTGACAGGAGGCACAGGGCACTTCAGCCTGGGGGACAGAAGGTACTGGAGCATCTCCAGGAGCCAGGGACGTGGGCCTCTGTAAGGAGGACTCTGGAGGAAGCAGAGTCAGAGGTGGCAGAGGGACAGACAGACCTGTCCCAAGAAGCCTCAGAGAGCAACCAGTGCAGCAGGAGGGGAACCTGGTCTCGCTGAAGTGTTCGTTCCAGAAACTGCAGAGAGACGAGGGAAGCCAGGCAAGACTGCATGTCTGCACCCAGCAGGCCTGGGGCAAGGCAGGGCTGAGGAAGGCAGAGGGGAGGGGCACAGGAGTAATGACCAGAGCTGGCAGCCAGCCTCAGCTAGAGAGTGACCCCTGGGACCCAGGGTAGAAAAGAGCCGAAGGCGCCTTTAATGGCCACAGGTGTTGGAGTAGAAAATTTTCCATGAAAAGGAAGCTGTTCCACATGATTAAAGTAACCACTTGGGCCCTCTTGGCAAGCTCAGGCCATTTTTTTCACACTTTACGGAGTGTCCTTCAACTCCGTTCAGAGCATAAACTGCAAAAGAAATTCCTTTTCTTTTCATGCACGCTAATAAGGAAGGAGTGGGAGGGAGTGGCCCCCCAGGGCAGGCCGGGGAGGCGAGGCAGAGGGGAGTGTTTTGCTGAAGATGGCGAGGGAGGCTGTGCAAGGCAGACGAGGTGGTGCTGGCCGGGGTGACGTGGGGGGTGATTCAGAGACGTCGCTGGGCAGAGGCTGCTTTGCAGGAAAAGTGACCCCAGAACCAACCAAACATAGGTAACCTCGCATTGAGCACCTCCTGGCATCACATCCAGGCCTAGAGAGTCCTGGGATGAGCTGAACAGACCAGTGTGCTGTGAGGAAGCTGGGGGATCTCCCTGGTAATAAGCAAATCAATCTCTATCCCTTGGGATGGTTTGGAGGCTGTACCAGGAGGCAGCCTGAGAGCAGAGGACACTCATTCCTTACTGTCCAGGCAGCTGTGGGGTGTCTCCAGCTTCTGGCTGCCTACCTGCAGAATGGCGCCACTGTGAGGAAGCAACAGAGCATGCCTGGACAGCACGTGCCATGCGAGACACAGAAAATGATGATGACATTGATAATCATTGATAATGATGATGATGTTGATAATCATTGATAATGATGACGTTGGTCATCAATGATAATGATGATGACGTTGATCGTCATTGGTAATGATGATGACGTTGATAATCATTGGTAATGATGATGATGTTGATAATCATTAATGATGATGACGTTGATAACCATTGGTAATGATGATGACATTGATAATAATGCTGCTGCTGCTACTGCTGATGGTGATGAGGTGATGATCCGTCAGTCCTCATTCAGCCCCAGATCTCCAGGGTTTCCAACTATTCTCATCCCCACTGAAATCCTAATTGCACTGGGTTTTTAAAAAATGTTTAATCCTGAACAAGGCATTAGACAAAAGTTCCTTCCTCTTCATCATGGAAAGTCCATTTAGTACCTAGGGATGCATGTGGAAGGCCACCCAATTCCACAGAGGCAAGGTGGGCAGGGCACTTTTTGACTGTTGGATTTGTGACATCATGGTTACTCAGCAGAAGCTGACCATGACCTTTTTCTGCTCACCTAGTTTTTACAGAATGCCCTCCACCCTGGTGGCCGCCCCTCACCACCATGGGAAGACCCTGGGGCCTTTGCCCAGGCCTCCCACTAACCTGGGTCTCTCTCCCCTCACCCCGCCACTCTTTCCCAGAGTTTTCCAGGCCCTGTTAGGGGACGTGAGAGTGCCTGGCCTCGACCCTAGGTGGCCTCCCTGACTGTCTCGGGTCTCACTGACCCTCTGTCCCTTTGAACAATACTCTCCAGACAAGCGTTTTACAAGGTGTGCTCTGTGGATCACCTATATCAGGCTCCCTTGAAGAACTTGTTGGAAAAGTGGATTCCTGAGCTTCTCTCCTGTTCTGAATTAGAATCCCTGGGAAGGGGTCAAGGAATTTGCAATTGTAATAATTTCTAGATGGGAACTTTCCCCATAGATACACTGGCTTGTCATAGTTTGACAAATAGTCATCTGTCATCTCTCATTATCTGAGCCAGTAGGCAGGATTGAGAACATCACAGCACCTGTTGCAGTGTTTTGTGCACAGCAGGGCTCAGTAAGTGATTGCTGCTCGCTAGCTAACTATAGATATAGATATGGATGGATGGATGGATGAATAGATAGATTAATGGATGATGGATGGATGGATAGATGAATGGATAAATGAATGGATGGATGGATGGATGATGGATAAATGGATAGGTGGATAGATGGATGATAGATGGAGGGATGGATAGATAAATGGAAGGATGAATAGATAAATGGATGGATGGATGGATAAATAGATTAGATGAATAGATAGATGGGTGGGTGAATAAATAAGATAGACAGACAGGCAGGCAGGCAGGCAGGCAAGTAAAACCTTGTCACAGATCTTCTGGTTTCTGGTGGAACTGAAGGGTAGGACATAGAGAAAGTTCTCATGAGCGATGAAAGGCTGGATCTACAAAGCTGCTAGGAGCAAAGGTAGGAGAAAGGTTGCACTTGGAGTCTGTAACTCCAAGTTATAGACAGGGTTCAAGTCTGCTCCTTACTGACTGTGTGTTGGTGAATTACTTAACTTCTCTAAGCCTAACTCCCCCCATCTATAAAAAAGGATCTTAACAGCACCTTCCTCTCAGGAGGGCAGTGAGGGTTGGCTCAGATGATATATAAAGCAAAAGCATCTGCAAGCGGGGCCGTGAGCTCCTGGTCTCAGCTCCTCTGCGCACCTCTGCCTCCACCTTCTGGCTCGTGGTCTGGCTCCCCCTGCTCCTCATGCATTCAGCCCATAGCTAGTTGCATCTTGTCAGAAGCAAACACCCAGAGATGGAGATTCGTCTCCCTCAGTCCTAAGCCCAGGTCTCCAGAGAAGAGAATCTGGAGGGCCCTCCAGGGTCCATCCCAACCCAAACCGTCTGTAGTCAGGAATAAGGAGCCAGTGGTGCAGACGCAGGTGCGGTTCCATCGCTTGGGCCCCGCCAGGGAGAGAAGCAGTTCTCAGAGGCTAGAGCATGGAGACAGGCGGTGCTGACACCCCCACGCCCCAGAGGGACCTCCTGCAACTCCCCAGAAATAAGCATTTCCGCAGTCCTCACTCCACGGCTGTCTTTCATCTCCCAGAGCCTCCCCTCCACAGCTTACTGGGATTGAGGTCCCCAGCCTCAGAGCTGTTCTGCCTATACCCCTGAATTTGTCCCCTATTTTTTTTACAGACCCACCCTCACCAATATTATCCTCCCAAAGTTACCAGTGTGCCCCCCACTGGGGACGATCCCAAAGTTGCAGCCCTACCCTCAAGGTGTTTACAATCTAGTTAACAATACCAAACCGAGGCACAGGAACAGATTGAAGAAGTGTCTGGTGCCAGACCATAATCCAGGACTCCAGGGCAGTAGGGAGGCAGGGGTGGGAGCATCCCGTGGAGGCGGGTCAGGGAAAGCCTCCTGGGGGAGGGAGACTAGGGAAGGAGTCTGAGCTCTGTGAAGTTGGGAAGTTGAGAAGCGCCTTCTGGGCGGGCACTGGAGGAATAGAGAAGGCCCGGTGGGAATGACTGCAGGAAGGAGCCGGAGAGACTGCAGGTGCTGCGGTCATGGACGGCCGAGCTGGCTAAGCTCAGGCCTTCAGACTGTATGTCGGAGGGCGGGTGAGCCTTGCCTCCCTCTGCCCCACTGAGGCAAGCTGACCGGGCCCCCAGAGGTCCCAGGGATGCTCATTGATTAGCCTGTGAAAGGCCACTTGGCTAGCTGGTTGCTGAGAGACGGCCCCAGAGGCCAGGGCTGGGATTAGTGAGTGGCCCTGTTTGCTCTTCTTGCCGGGAGGAAAGAGGACTTTGGTCCCAGCTTATCAAACTGCCTGGGTTTGAAAGCCGAGGAATGCAGCCTTGGGCAAATGTGCAGGTTCACAGGACACCCATTAATCAAACAGCTCCCTTCCCTCCACCCCTAATAACTTGACCCACACTTCACACACACACTCCTATCACACTCACGTGGCCTTTTGGAGGTCCCAGAAAAGAGCAGGCCCACCGTGCATCAAAGCAGCTGGCAGCTGCGTGGGCCCAGGTGGAGGTCCTTCAGGAGAGCCGGCCAGGCAATGTTCTTCCCTGAGTTTGCCCAGTGGGCCCCAGGAGGTAACCCGAGCGTCCCCTAGGGCTTCCAGAAGGTGGACAGAGGTGGCCCCAGCTGCCTTGCTGCTCCACACAGCTAGCAGCATTACCCACTCAAGATGGAATGAAAAATATCCCAGGCAGCAACTTCTAAGGAAAACTTGCAAAATATAAAATCCTTTTTTCACACTTTTTGGAGGGGGAAGGGGCATTATTTTTTTTTTAATAAGCAGACAGAACTCAGGTTGAAAGTCACAAATCAATCCAGAGGCCAGGCCTTCAGGCTCCCACGCCAGGCCTCGTGCTTTCAAGGGGAGAGCAGTGCAGGTGGAGGCCTCGAGTCTAAGAAAACTGAATCACATGGGATGATGTAAGTCAGAATCATGAATGTGAGTTCCTGTTAGCAAGCACTAGACACCAACTGCCCATTTCCACGTGGGGCAGAGGGAACGGGGCTGCAAGCATTGCAGGTGTCTTTTTGGTGGGATGGTGTATTTTCCTTTGGGCGTATACCTGGTAGGCTCGCTTGAGACCCACGCATTCTGCACCCCCTGCAGGTCAGGCATGGGGCTCACCCCAGCCTTTGTGTATCCTGTCCCCTCTTTCTGGAGAACGTTAAGGCCCCGGCTCCCCTGATGAGTAGCTCCTGCTTGTCCTCCTGCCGGCTTGCTGTCCCCTCCCCCAAGCTCAGCACGCTGACCAGGGTCTGCTGTCTGCCTCCTCCACTAGGCCACCAACTACTTTGGCAAGCCATGTGTCTGTCCCCAGCTCCCGGAACCAGGCCTGGCACCCTATCAGCCTTGAACTTTCCCTAACTTGCAAACAGGGGTCAAAGAGAGGGAGCTGGCTGACCAGGCAGGGCTTCGAAGCTAGGTGTGGCTGGAGGTATGGAAGCACGTATCTGAAAGGCTTTCCCGTATCTGAAAGGCTGGCATGTGGAAGAAGGGTTAGTCTTCATCTGAGTGGCTCGAGAGGTGCAATCATGGCCAGCAAGGGGAAGTGAGAGCGAGGCAGAAACCTGGAGAGGCACCCCCATCCGTAGGCTGCCCTCGTAGAACGAGCTCCCTGAATGGGTCAGGATGACCTCTCGAAGGCAATAGCAACAGAGGGGATTGTGTTGGATGACATGACCTCCACAGCCTCCTTGTGCTGGGACTCTCAGGGTCAGCTCAACTTGTGGACACACACACACCCCAATCAAGTTGCAGCTGGGGCCCCTCCAGCCTGGGATGGGTCTTGGAAAATCTGTCACCGTCCTGGAGAAGCTGCTTGGGGCCTGTGAAAAGACAAGGGGGTTGGAGTCGGCCCCTCCGCCTGCAGCCCCTAGGGCCAACTGGGCTGTCCTGCCCCGGCCCTGCAGAGCACTGCTGCTCCCACCTCCTCCCTGAGAGCTGGGCCTTGTGTTTCCCGCACAAAGAAGGCTGGGGACCGCAGCTGGGACAGGCGTCTTTGACATCAGAGTCGACCCAGGTGCAGCAGGGAGGAGAGGCAGCTCCTCGGCCTCAGCGGGTCTCCTCCCTCGGCGGCAAGGTCACTGCTATCTGCTTTGCCAGTGGCTTGCAGGGCCTGGACGCTCTCCAAATATGCGGAGGGAGTTTTACCCTAACCTAAGACCAAAGGCCTCCCACGCCTGACATTTTCCAAGTGTGTAAACTCCAGGCAAGAACAAGAAAGAAAGGCCCTCAGAAGCACTTCTACAGCCACAGGCTGTCGATGTTACCTCGTGTGTGTGTGTGTGTGTCAAATGTGTATGTCAGAGCATGTCAATGTATGTGCACATATGTGCATGTGTCTGAGTGTGTGTCCCTGTGTATGCATGTGTCACCGTGTGTCTGTGTACATCTTGTGCTAATGTGTGTGTCTGTGTGTGTCTGTGGGTTGAGAAACCTGTAGAGACCTGGAGACTAAATTTATAGAGGAATTTTGTTCAGAACTTCTCTCCAAGGTCGGGCTAAATGGCTCCAAATCTCAAGTTCTAACTGCTTGTCTGATGTGACCACCTGAACCCCAACAGCGCCTTTGATATCTTTAAACGTAAACCACGTCCATCCCCACAGTAGCCGCCCCCTTTCCTGTTTCTATCAAAGCCACTGTCACTTTTCCGCTCTGAGAGCCTGATCCTTAAAGCCACGTGGAAAGCGTGGCACCTTCCTATCACAGTCCTGGATCCCAGCTGCCCACAAGCAGCTGTGAGTGTGCCTTTCTGAGCTGTGGTTTCCTTCGCTGGCAGATCTGCAGACGTCCTGAGTTTGCCTTTTCCTCTGTGGCAGCAAAGTCCAGGCTGTGTGTGTCCGACTCTCCAGCAGCTGAGGCCAAGGCCTAGGACTGCCCTATCTCTCCTGCCCTCTGAACTCCGTGCTGGGGAGGAGAGCAGAGATGTAGTGAACTCAGGAGATTGAGCTTTGTGTGTGAGGCCTTGGAAAGCAGCCCCAGGGCCTCACTGCCTAACTTTGAGATTTCCCTCCGTGGCCAACGAAGTCCCACCCTGGGACGGAGGCTAGGCAGTTTGGGGACTGCAAAAAAAAAAAAAGAAAGAAAGAAAATGGAAGATTCAGTATCCAGCAGTGAAGAGGCTGTTCTGACTGGGGAGACATCTCAATTGTGAGGGAAAGAAAAAGCGGACTGTGCTCACCAGCAATGAGGGTGCGAGGGGTGAGATGGTTTTTGCTGGAGTGGATAGAGAGGACCTCCCAAAGGAAGCCAGGCAGGGGCTCAGCCTTGAAGGGTACATGGGACTTGAAGGCTGGGGAGGGGGTTCCAGGATGAGGATCAGCAGAAGTGCTCAGGCTAATCTGCCGGGGTGGAGGCTTATGGGGAAGTAGAGCTCGATCTCTCTCCAGAAAGTTCCAACTGCAGGCTTGGACCAGTTCCTGGGACCACCAAGGCCTGGCCTGAGGAGCTTGGGTTTCAGTCCAGGAGGAGCTTGAGCTAGGTCTGAGGCTCGTGTGGCTGGGTTTGAGCAGAGGTGATGCGGACCTCACCTATTTGACTCCATTGTTTTGACTCTGTCATTTGTATCTCGTCCCCCTCCTCCAGCCTCCTGGGGTCCAAATGACCTGCACCTACGTATGGAAGATAACCCACCATGTTGTTCCTCTCCTCCTACTCCACTGAAGCTGCACTGGTAAGGGACACTGCGTCTGGCCTCCCAGTGTGTGGCACTCTTTCCCGGCTTTGTCTTCTGGACCCGGAGTGTGGAACGCTACACGTTTCCCTTTTGTTCTTCGAACCCTCCTCTGGCATTGTCCACATGCTCCTCGTTTCTCCTCCCCCTTCTCTGACCATTCGGCTACCTCACTGCACTTTTCTGTCTATGACCTGGGCAGTGTCATCCATTCTCACCATGCAAGCTGTTGTGGATCTACTGACACCACATCCACCGCCCACGTGTCTCCCCAGGGCTCAGACGAGCACGCCAGAGCAGCTGCTTAGCATTGCCGCCTGGGGCGGACCAACTCCTAATGAGTGGACCATGATCTGGGCACCCCAGACACCTTAGCTCAACACTTCCCAGAATCCTCCAGCTCCCACAGTGTTTCCTCCTTAAACTGCTTCCCCTCCCTGTGTTACTGCGCAGTAGCAACCAGGCCAGAAACCTGGCAGGGGCCTTTTCTCCCTCCCCCATCCCACACCTGCCGATCACAGGTGCCCTCAGACCTACCTTTCCATCGCTGCCCCTCCTCTCCCACTGCCCCCACCTGGGCCAGGGCCTGGGCCCCCCTCCCCAACCCTGCACTAGCTCGCACCTAGGAGCCCACCTCCATTCACCATCCCCCGCCCAGGGGCACTCCACTCATGTGCGCTCCTGACATGCAGACCTGATTGTGCCAGGTCCCTTCTCGACACCTCTCAGTGAGCCCCCGTCACCCACAAAGTCAAGTCCCTGTTCCTTAATGGAACATATCTGCTGTTCCGTGGCACAGCCCCTTCCCGAGCCACATTCTGGGCTGGGGGAACCCATAGCTGCTTGGACAGCCCTGAGACCCATGCTGCTCCCTTCCCTGACACCTGCACCTGGGCTGTTCCCTCCGCCTGAAATGCCCTCTCCTCCCTCCATTATGGCTGGCTGCATGAGTCTCATCTGTCCCTCAAGGCAATTTCAAGCAGCATCTCCTCTGGGAAAGGTTTTGGCCCCAGACTGGACTAAGCGTCCATCCTAGGTGTTCTCAATGCACCCCATATGGAGACCCATAGACTGCACTGCGATGGTGTTACCTGATGACAGCCAGGCCTTCCCCACTAGCCTGTGGGCCACTGGACTGGGACTTGGAACTCATTCCTATACAACTTGGCAACCCTGTCCCCTAGCTCCATGCCTGACACACTGGGGACACTCAATATGGTTTGTCCAATGGAGCTAAACAAACTACAGGGTGCTTTGGAAGGGGACCAGTCAGGGAGCAGGGAGGACAGAGCGGAGCCTGGTGCCGAAGCCAGGGTAGAGATGAAGAAGTCCGATCGTGAGCACTTTCCTTTTTTCTTCTGAAATCAGGAAGAATCCCTGCTGTAGGCCGCTCAGCAGGTTTGGGGACCGAGAATTTTCCCTCTGCTCCCTGGGGTGCTCCTCACCAGCATCCACTTGCCCTTCAAGGAGGTGTTGAGCCATATGTCAGCACAGCCTGGTCCATGGGGAAGGGTGGAGGCATCTGGAGGGTTGGGCTGCAGGACCCCCCAGCTATGGAAGAAACAGGGGACACAGCGACAAGCTAGGGGACACTGTCAGGGAAGCCACCAGAAAAACCCAGCGGGGAAACAGCACATAGAGCTCCACTGATTAAAAGAGGCGAGGGAAGCGACAGCCAGGTGCAATGCACTGTCACAGATTGGGTTCCAGTGGGGACGTCGGGAGAAACGGAACACAAAGTAGATGTTAGAGAATACTAATACATTATTGTTAGTTTTTTGATATTATACAGTTATTTTGACTGTGTATTAGGTCGTTGTTGTATCACTATAAAGAAATACCTGGCCTGGCACTGTGGCTCACTCCTGTAATCCCAACACTTTGGGAGGACAAGGTAGGTGGATTACCTGAGGTCAGGAATTCGAGACCAGCCTGACCAACATGGTGAAACCCTGTCTCTACTAAAAATACAAAAAAATTAGCCAGGCGTGGTGACAGACGCCTGTAACCCCAGCTATGCAGGAGGCTGAGACAGAAGAATCACTTGAACCCAGAAGGCGGATGTTGTAGTGAGCAGATATCTCACGATTGCACTCTAGCCTGGGCAACAGAGCAAGCCTCTTTCTCAAAAACAAGCAAAAAATTAATACCTGAGACTAGGTAATTTATAAAGAAAAGAGATCAAATTAACACACAGTTCTACAGGCTTTACAGGAAGCACGATGATGGCATCTGCTCAGCTTCTAGGGAGAGCTCAGGAAGCTTCTGATCATGGTGGAAAGCGAAGGGGAAGCAGGCACATCACATGGCAAAAGCAGGAGGAAAGGAGAGAGAGAGAGAGGGAGAGCAGGGAGGAGCACACAGTTTTAAATAACCAGATCTTGCCAGGCACAGTGGCTCACGCCTGTAATCCCAGCACTTTGAGAGGCTGAGGCGGGTGGATCACATGAGGTCAGGAGTTCGAGACCAACCTAACAGATATGGTGAAACCCCTTCTCTACTAAAATTACAAAAATTAGCCGGGCACAGTGACGTGTGCCTGTAGTGCCAGCTACTCAGGAGGCTAAGGCAGGAGAATCGCTTGAACCCAGGAGGCGGAGGTTGCAGTGAGCTGAGATTATGCCATTGCACTCCAGCTTGGGAGACAGAGCAACATACATACATACATGCATACATACATAACCAGATCTCACAAGAACGCACTATAATGAAGACAGGACCAAATCATGAGGAATTTAAACACCTCCCACTAGGCTTCACCTCCAGCCTTGGGGATGACGAGTCAACAAGAGACTTGGGCGGGGACACATACCCAAACTCTATCAGACTGCATAAGAAGATGGCCTAATTTTTAGAGATGTCTTTGGAAATACTTAGTGGGGGTTACCTGCAATTCACTTTAAAATATTTTAGCTTAAAAGATATAGCGAGTTTACAAGGGAAATGCAATGGTGAGAAACCGCAAGTTAGAGACACTATGAGTTTAAGCAGTTGTCTTGTGGAAGTAATTACGACCATTGAGTTCGTGCTGATAAGAGAGCTTCGTTTCATGTTATCTATGTTATATGTAACAGGTCAAATTGTTCATAGCTTTGTCATACAAAGAGCTGTAGAGGTGTGGGCGAAGTCAGTGTATCCAGTCAAAATGGTGTTCATGAAAAGGGGAGCGCCTTGGATGTCTGAGGCCATGCATGAACAATTACTGGGGAGTTTGAGAGTTATCCGAGGGGGCAGAGGGTTCAAATGCCTGAGAAGTGACTGTGAGAAGAAATGCAAACAGGACTTGGCAAAGACCGAGACCCATGTGCTTACAAAGCCCACTTCCATGAAGAGCAACTCAAAGACCAGAACCAGAGCTCAAGGTATGCCAGAAATTTAGATGCCAGAACCAAAGGAAAGCGGGCAAGGCAAGCCCAGAGGGAGGACCCTGCAAAGATGAGGACCCAGAGGGAGGTCTCTAGGACAGGCTCCACACAGAACCGTGCTGCACACACACTGTGCTCCTCCCTTCTCGTGGCCTACGGGACACACTTCCAGGTAGGATCACAGTTATAAAAACTGACTCGGCAGCCTAAGGGTGGTCACATTGCGGTGAAGCAGTGAGTGTGTGTGTATGTAAGTGAGTGTGTGTGCTTGTCACAGGCTCTGGCCCACGCACACTGGAGGGAGACCGTGGAGAGAAAGGAATGCTCATATTAGTGAAAAACGAGAGCTGACAACCTAAAGATGAGATAGCAAACTTATCCTATGTGAAGCAGACAAATGTGCACATATAGTTGAACAGTAGATAGCATTTTACATCTCAGTGGTCATGGAGACATCACTGTGTTACTCTTTGTCATCAAGAAAATAGGTTATAATAGGCCAGACACCGTGGCTCACACCTGTAATCCCAGCAGTTTGGGAGGCTGAGGCAGTTAGAATATTGGAGATCAGGAGTTCGAGGCCAACATGGCCAGTATGATGAGACCCCCATCTCTACTAAAAATATAAAAATTAGCTGGACATGGCGGCATGCACCTGTGATCCCAGCTACTTGGGAGGCGGAGGTGGGAGAATTGCTTGAACCCAGGAGGCAGAGGTTGCAGTGAGCTGAGATTGTGCTACTGCACTGCAGCCTGAATGACAAAGTGAGACTCCATCTCAAAAAAAAAGAATATGTTATAATAGCCTTTATTTAGGAAACCAGGAAACTGTGTGCTAGTTTTCGAGTCATCAGACATTAACATTCTTTGAAGTTTTGTTTTCATTGTCATTTATGAGACTATTAATGCTACAAACGTCTTATGTGCAAACAAATGCCACATAACTGGAAGTGACAATGTTAAGTAGCCTGGACAAATTTATTCCTAACACACACATGTTGGAAACCAGTACTCGCAGTGCAAGGGCTCTTAGAGACCAATTTTTTCAAACATTTTCCTATGATAGGAAGAAAACACGAGAAGCAGAGATGGAAAAAGATTTGCCATGTACACAAGTTAAATGTAAGATTAAACCAGGGATGTTCCCTGATTCCCTCTCCTCTAGCTCAAATCACATCCAGGGGCTCAACTTCTCACAAAACTATGTGAATTTATACAGTCAAATTGGATTCCACAAGGTACTTGTCCTGGCTACACCGTCATGGGACAAACAAGCCCCATCTGCTTATTTCCTCATCTGTAATGTGGGGATAATGACCCTGGTTTCACAGGACTGTTGCAAGGGTAAAAGAAAGGATTCTGTGTTCTCATATGTGTTGTGATCAGTGAATGAATGGCTGTCATCATCACCGTCATTACTGTCGCTGTCATCATTAGACCAACTCCATAGAGTGGAAGAGTGCAAGGTCACAAGGCAACAGCACCATTCATTTATTCAAAGTCCCCGAGGGTGGCAGCGTGCAAATCAGAGACCCTGCCCACCTGTTCTCCTTCAGGGACTCCAGCATACGGTCTCACAGCTCACTGATGTTCTGTGTGGGACTTTTATTTTCTGGTCCTTTTCTCTGTGTTTCATTTTGAATCCCTTCCTTCCTTCCTTCCTCCCTCCCTCTCTCTTGCTCTCTCTCGTTCTTTCCTTTCCTTTCCTTCCTTCCGTTCCCTCCCTTCTTTCTTTCTGCTTTCTTTTCTTTCTTTCTTTCTTTTCTTTCTTTCTCTCCTTCCTTCCTTCCTTCTTTCTTTTTTTTTTCAGGGTCTCACTCTATTGCCCAGGCTGGACAATCATGATTGACTCTAGCCTTAACCTCCTGTGCTAAAATAATCCTCCCACCTCAAGCCTCCCAGGTAGCTGGGACTACAGGCACATGCCACCACACCCAGCTAATTTTTCAACTTTTTATAGCGACAAGGTTTTACCATGTTGCTCAGGCTGGTCTCGAACTCCTGGGATCAAGCAATCCACCTGCCTCAGCTGCCCAAAGTGCTGGGATGACAGTCTTGATCCACCCTGCCTGGACTCTCATCTTATTTTGTGGTTTTTTTTTTTTCTTTGAGATGGAGTCTCACTCTGTTGCCCAGGCCAGAGTGCAGTGGCACGATCTCAGCTCACTGCAACCTCTGCCTCCCAGATTCAAGCGATTCTCCTGCCTCAGCCTCCTGAGTAGCTGGGATTACAGGTGTGCTCCACCACGCCCAGCTAATTTTTGTATCTTTAGTAGAGATAGGGTTTCACCGTGTTGGCCAGGCTGGTCTCGAACTCCTGACCTCAGGTGGTCTGTTCGCCTCCGCCTCCCAAAGTGCTGGGATTGCAGGCGTGAGCCACCATGCCCAGCATGTCTGGACTCTCACTTTGAATACTTTCTATTGCTATTAGGTTGCTGCAGAAGTAATTGTGGTTTTGCACCAAACTATTTCTTCAAGTTCAGTGGTGCTTTCTTCCACAATGTCAAAACCGCTCATTCCATCCTGTCTAGGTGTTACCTCAGACATTGAGATAACAGCTGGGTTTGTTTTTCCATCTCTGGAAGTTATATTTGAGTCCTTTTCTGTCTTTCTTATCTCTATTTTAAATGTTCATGTCTTTCTCTCCCTTCTTGAACATGTGGAAAATCCTCGTAATAACAGTTTACGTGTCCTTATTCACAAATCCTATCCTCCGTGTCGCTCCTAGTTCTATTTCTGTTGATTGCTAACTCTCCTCATTAAGGGTCGTATTTTCCTGCTTCTCTGTGTTCTTGGTAATTTCCACTTGGCTGACAGACGTTGTGAATTTTACCTTCTTGAGTGATGGATATTTTTACATGTTCTTCAGATGTTCTTGAGTTTTTATTCTGGGATCTCGTTCAGTCACTTGGAAACAGTTTAGACCTTTCAAGACTTGCATGAGCTCTGTTAGAACCAGAACAGCCTTAAGTCGAGGGCTAATTAGACTAATTGCCACTACGGAGCCGGCAGCTTTCTGAGTGCTCCGCCCGATGCCCCGTGTCTCACAAGCTTTCTCCACTCTGGCTGGTGGGAGCTGTTCCTGATGTGTGTGAGCTCTGGCAATTGGCACGCCCGTTCCTTCAAGAGGCTCTTTCCCCAGGCTCTGGTAGGTTCCTTGTATAAATGCAATGGTCTGGTCCGATCCATTCTCTGCTGAATGCTCAGCGGGAACCCTCTATGGGTCTTCAGAGTTCTCTCTGGGCAGCTCTCCTGGGACCTGCAGCTGCCTGTCCTCCTCAGATTCCTGGAACCACCTCCGCTCAGGGAGACCACCAGGCTCCACCTGACCCTCCCGTCCCAGTGCTGCAGCCTAGAAACTCCCCAGGCAGTGAGCAGGGTCAGTGGAGGTCTCAACTCATCCCTTTGCTTCCGTCGACGATCCCTCTCCCCCAATGACTGCTATTTCTTGTCTAAAAACCATTGCTTCATATACTGGTTTTGAATATTTAAGGTGAGAGTGAATATGGTCTTTCACCCCATCTTTGCTGGAGCTGGAAGTCAGTCCGGCTTAGACTCGTTTCTTTGTTTTGAGAGGGAGTCTCACTCTGTTGCCAGGCTGGAATCCAGTGACAGGATCTCGGCTCACTCTAACCTCTACTTCCCGGGTTCAAGTGATTCTCCTGCCTCAGCCTCCAGAGTAGCTGGGGTTATAGGCACACGCCACCACAACCAGCTAATTTTTTTGTAGTTTTAGTAGAGATGGGGTTTCACCATGTTGGCCAGGATGATCTCCATCTCCTGACCTCGTGATCTGCCTGCCTCGGCCTCCCAAAGTGCTGGGATTACAGGCGTGAGCCACCGTGCCTGGCTCGGCTTAGACTTTTAGAGCCAAGAGCTCTTCCCTAGGCCTGAACCTCAGAGGACACCTGGGATCGGAGTGGCCATTGCCATTTTACCTCTTCAAGTTCAAGGAGCCTGAATCTAAAGCCAACATAGCAAAAGGCAGACCCAAGAGGTGGAGAGAGATCCACTGCTAGCGCCATCCTCACAGCCCCAAATTGAGCGTATTAACTAGATTCTTAATTACAAGAGACAGAGAGGAAAAATAAAATCCCATGGCTCAGGCCGGTTGGGGTCAGGGTTTTCTAACATTTTTGCGAGTGAACGCATCTCCAGTGGTTTGCTCTACTATTTGAAAATGCATATGAACGAGGGCATGTGTGTACCGAGCTGGGGCAAAGGTTAGAGAAATTTAAAAATACGTATGAATAACAGCGTGCATCTACAGAGCTGAGCAAATGTTAGAGAAAGCAATCTATGGCAAAGAGCCCAGAGGCCTGTATACAGTAGGTGCTCAGTAAAGACTCTCCCTGTCCTGTCCTCACATATCTGCTTCTTGATCTGGGCTTCAAAGCTGATCCCATTCTCTCTCTGCCACCGCTCAAACTCCTTCTTTTCGGTTAAGTAGCAGCTCTGGTCCTCGCTTCTCTCTGAGCAGAGCACGGAGCTTTACAGTTAATATCCTGCCGCCCCTGATTGCAGCTTTAAGAGGTGTAGTATTTGATAAGCTCCATTTAGCTTGGCTGAGCTGCATTGTTTAAATTATTCGAAGACAGATTGCTCCCTCCCCCCACCCCAAGGATTTCTGCTCTACTGAGCTTGCCCACAGCAAGTTACCAGGAAATACAGCAGGGAAGTCAGCAGGGCAGTTTCTCACCACGAGGCTAAAAATCAGTTCCAGGCGCTGTTCTGCACCCATCACACCCCATTATTCCCTGCTAATTGCAAGCCTGGTATGCAGGTTAACTCTTTGAGAACAATACCAGCTTTGATTGCTAAGGAGACTTAGTCCCCACCGCACTGCTCTCCTCCCCTGCCCCACCTTGCCCTCCCTTCTCTCTGCTCCCACCGTCCTCAGCTGAGTCTGCCTATCTGGGATTCCAAGCATCTCACACTGGGGAAGAAGAGTCTGGGGTGGGAAGGAATCTGAAGTGAAGCCTGTTCCCCAGGCATTCCGACTGGGGGAGGGAAGGAGGGCTCTGGGGGCATGGCTGGGTGGGTCTCAGCCTCCTGAGACTGAGCAGCCTCCATTCTAAATGATGGAGAGCTGGCAACCCAGACACAGCTGCTCTGCAAGTTCATCTCTCACACATGCTCAACCTCAGGCACACTCACTCCTGGTCCAGACGAGGACAGGGAGGCTTGAGCCAGTGCTCATGCGCACTCTTCATAAGCATCGCTGAAAACACAGCGGATACATGTGGATGGCTGTCAGACACTTTTAATGAGGAAATATTACTTCAGAGGCAGTTCTTGTTTAATCTACAAAATCTATTGGGCTAGATTTGCCAGACATTCATTTAGAAACAATAAACATAAGAGAGACTACATGGTCCGCAAAGCCTAAAACATTTCATATCTGGTCTTTTACAGAAAAATGTGGCTAACCTGCCGCCCCCCAGCCAACAGCATCTGGATTACAAGAGACAAAAGTGATGTGACAATGAGATACAATGTGTGAGCCTGTCTTGAACTGGATCCTAGACCACAAAAGGGACATTCGAGGAAAAACTGGCAACATTTGAAGGACACCTGCAGATTAGAGAATAGAGTGTCTCAAGGTCAGTTTCTTGATTTCACTCATTTTACTGTGGTTCTGTGAGCTGTTAACCTTTAGGAGATCTGGGGATGTGGTGATTCTTTGTACTATTTTTGCAACTTTTTTGTAAGTTTGAAATTATTTCAGAAAAAAATCTTTTAAAAATAATCATAAGGAGAGGAGACTCTTACTCCCTAGAATTCTTGGAGCCTGGGAAAGGCGGGTTTGGTGGGGAGGGGTCTGGGAAAGAAGCACTGAGAGCAGATGCAGTTACTCCCCCGAGGGCTGGAGCGTCGAGGGGCGTGGGGTGGTGGGGACCCAGGGCTCCGGGGAACATGGGCTTTCAAAAGGACGTGGAGTGAGGAGGGAAGTGAGGCAAGGTAGAAGAGCATGTGCCTGAAGTGATCCTTAAAGCTGCAGTGAATTCACTAACCTGATGAAATACAAGTGTGGCGAGATTTCTGGTTGAAAAGGTGAATGGTACAACGTCGTGCCAGGTGGCAGGTGGCTGACTGGAGCTGACAGATCTGGATGTAGAGGCCAAGGCAAAGGCCATAAAGGAAGGGAGGCCAGCCCTTCGCAGGAGTCCCAGGAGGTCTCGAGGCTGGCCCAGGCTGTGCCACAGGATGAAAGCCAGGTGCACCTGAATTGCCAAGGGGCAGAGAGGGTCCAAGTGCAGGGTGAGCCTCTCATGTACTACAAAACACACCACATGCATTATTTCTCACAAGGGAGCTTACCCCATCTGTTCCCTTGAGAACACACAGCCCAGACCAATATGGGAATTAAGGCGGGCCCCAGCAGTCACTCCATCAGAACTCAATCCACTCCCTGAGCTGTTTGCTTTCTCCAGCTGTAGAATCTGCTAACCAAACTCTGGAGGAGTCACATTTGCTGTGCTATAAGCAGCAAGATCGATCTGTGGATTACCTGTGATAGTAAGTAATAACAAAGCAGAGAAGGCTTGCACACTGCAAAGTGTCTTTAAGCCAGTGTGGATGTAAACAGGTTAGAAGATCCCTATCAGGCAGGTAGGAAAATGGTCAGATTATGCCACGTGGCCTTAAGAGTGTGCCTCACAGACACCCTCCCACCTCACCTGCCTGCTACAGAGGACCTAACTGATCAGGCCACCGCGCTGCTCTGAAATCCAGGGCAGTATTTCTAGAAAGGCCTCCCTTCCCACCACACACAGGCCGCTCCCAGCCACCACGGAGCACAGCAGGGAGACCCGGCAGGCTCCTCCGGTGCCAGCGTGAGGCAAAGGACTCCTTGACTGCTTTGCCAGACTTGCCTGTGTGGCATATTGGTGGAGAAATTTCCACCTAACTTTCTCTCTCTTTCTCCTTCTCCCACTTTAAACTGGCTTTGCAGACTGACAGTTCTCCCAGCTTCTTGCTCCTTCCTCGTTTTCTCTCACACATGCGTTTCCCCTAATAAAAGCTTTGCACGTTTAACCTCATCATAGCATTTGCTTCTGGGAGGATCAAGACTGACCCAGGTGGTTTTGAAGAGGCTACTGTGCCTCATGTGTGCTATTCCCAAGACGCCTCCCTCCTGAGAGGTCACCCTCTGAGATGAAGCAAGGATTTGGGAGGAAGATACTTTCACAGTGCTTTTTAAATAGTGAAATTCCAGCAATACAACCTTTAGTATGATTACAAGAAGAGGTGGCAAAGTATACACTGGGGAAAGAAACCATCAAACTGTTGATTTCTGCTTAGATACCTTGCCACCAGTTGCAGTGACATCATTTTTTTAGTACTTAATGGCTATGTCTTTAAATGTTTCATTGATCAATTACTGAAGGCAATTTATAAAGAAACAAACATGATCCTCCATCCCCACTCCCCAAAAAGTGAGAACTATTTCAGATGAATAAGTCCCAGAGTTAGGGGTAAAGTCAAAAAGCACAGTGGAAGATCACCAGATTGATTTACCCTCTATTTCAACAAGAGTCACATCATACATATTTATGATATGCAATTGTCAAAGCCATAGAATTTTTCATTGGCTTTACTTAATTTTGCAAATGCTTTCTCCAAAATAAAAATATATGTATAGGTGTGTCTATTTACAAACTAGGAAGCTACATCAGAAGTCGCACAATTTAGAGAGAAAGGGGGAAAGATAAAGGGAAGAGCCAGAAAGGAAACACAGAAGGGAAGAATGAGGGAAGAGTGTCCACCTGTCTGTGAGTTGGCAAATGCAAGTGACATGCATTTGGGAAAGGGAAGGACCATTGGTTCTGTAGCTAGAGATTCCCTTTGGAGGATGAAACAGAGAGATGTATGGGTCCAGGGAGACGTATGGGTCCAGGGAGACATATGGGTCCAGGGAGACGTATGGGTCCAGGAAAGTGTATGGTTCCAGGAGGGTGTATGGGCCCAGGAAGACATACAGGTTTGCCAATCCTGCTACTGCCAAAGTCCCAGCCAGAAGTGTCCAAGTTGTGCCCACAGCAGCCTGATGGGTAAAAACATGGAGGGGAAATCATTTCTCAGAGGAGCAGAGAGAAACATTTGGAAAACACTCCTATCTCCACACATGCCAGGGATGTTGGAAACACTCATTGTGTGGGAGCCCCAGGAGAAGGGACCCCAGATCAGTCAGAGCAGGGGTCCTGAGGAGGGAAGGGGAGACAGGCTCGGCACTGGGCTCAGCCCCTCACCACACTGAGGAAGCCAAAGTCAAGGAGGTGAAGAGGCCTGGAGGTTAGCACTGAGCAAAGCCTGGAGCTTTTGGTACCCAGCCTGCTTGCTGAGGGCTACGAAATGGAGCTTGGAGAGGCTGAAAGCTACTAAGTGAAGAGCTGGCGTTAGGCCTGCCTGAGGGCACTGCGTTGATACCCTGACTCTGCCCTGTGACTCTAATCAAGAAGGCACTCCTGAACTCGCCTGGGTGACTCTCTCAGCACTCCTTTCCTTAGCTGGATTTTGGACTCAAAGCTGCCCAAGTGATGACATCAGATTTGTCCTTGCTTGACACAGCTCTTTCAGCACAACTCACAGTAGCGAATATATGTTTACCTGCAGTCCAGTACACACGCGTGTGATCATGCCTGAAACAAGAGTGTCACAGATAACACTCGTCCTGAAGACTTGCCTGCATTCCAGGGTTTTCTTTTCCTGTCCCTTCTTGTCCTTTCTCTATCATTCTTAAAAACAAAAATGCTGCTTGTAATCAGACAAGTGCTAGCTGAAAGATCACAGCTCTGGTGACCCAAGAGCACTTTTTGGCCTCCACAGGTTCTCCTAAAGAGGTAGCAGGTTGCTAGTGAGGCTACATGGAATTATGAGGATGCTGTAGACTCCATGGGTCACAGCACTGCACTAAAACACTCGCATTCTAGCCCAGTGGACATGCCCTAACTCAGATACTCTTACAGATTTTGGCTACATCAACAATAACCTACACTTTACTTGCATATATTATCACAGTAGAAAACGTTCAGAATGGCCAGGCGTGGTGGCTCATGCCAGTAATCCCAGCACTTTGGGAGGCCAAGACAGGGGAATCCCTTGAGGCCAGGAGTTTGAGACCAGCCTGGCCAACATGGCGATACCCCCATCTCTACTAAAAATACAAAAATTAGCCAGGCCTGGTGGCTCACACCTGTAATCCCAACACTTTGGGATGCCGAAACAGGTGAATCACCTGCAGTCAGGAGTTTGAGACCAGCGTGGCCAGCATGATGAAACCCTATCTCCACAAAAAATACCAAAAAAAAAAAAAAAACTGCTGGGCGTGGTGGTGCACACCTATAATCCCAGCCACTTGGGAGGCTGAGGAGACTCGTCAGAGAAGAGAAGAGAGCAAGCTCAACCTAGGAAAAGAAAAGAAGGAAGGAAGGCAGGGAGGGAAGGAAAATGCTTAACCGAGCAAAATAAAGAAAGAAAATGCTCAACGTAACAAAATAAGTGACGTTATGTTCTTGTTTAGTACAGGGTGAGTTTCTTCTGGTCATCTTATGGCAGTCGTTGCCCCTCCAATAGGGGATTCAGCCCAAGTCTGCTCTGCAAAGCACGAGCAAATGTTCAGGGTCTGGAGACTGTCGTTTGCTCGAGGAGAAATATGCAGGAGCCACCGTGCTTCTGTCTCTGCTGGGAACTCTGTGAAGCTGCGGAGGTCAGAAGAGATTTGCAAAGCCCTCCAAGAGAGTTGACCGCAAGACCTCATGTGCTGGGGGTTAATGTTCGTCTTCATTAGTTGTGTTTGCAGCTTCTAGAAAATATTGTATACGGACTGGCACCTGCCCCAGCCTCCATACATCAGCCCAACTGCATGGAGGGGTGGACTCCTGGCTTCAGCTATCAAACAAGCCACTGTCTGCAGACGTTCCGGGATTTGTCGTATTTGGGACTAAATGGGGGAGGAGGTAAAATTAACGGGTTTCTATAAATATCACTTCTCTGGTTCTTGTTAAAACTCCAAGGGTCAAAGGAAATCTCTGGTTTCAAACAACTGTATGTGGCGTGATCCTGTTTACTTGAAATGTCTAGCTAAGACCTAGCTTTGCCACATTAATACTAAATAAATAATATCAGCAGAAGCTATTTTTTTGGTCCTCTTTGCCAAAAATCTTGAGGAAGGGGTCCAGCACAGAAGCCTTACATGCGTATTTCATATAAAAGCCACAGGGTCAATGGAAACTAGGCTTCCTTATTATTATTATTTTTTTAAAGCCGTTTCATGACAGATAAAACTCAGCTGGTAAGTCAATCCATACAAAATGACCCATCAGGGCCACCATACTGGTTACCACCCAGGAGGTAGTTCCATGAGCTTCACATTCATTCTCTTTCTATCCAAACTCCTTCTCTGAAAAGCATCCATTGGACCTACTTACTTCAAGTGTAAATGGTTGGTATGTAGGGTTGCCGTAGTTTGCACATAAAGCACAAGCTGCTCAGCTGAATTTGTATTTCAGACAAATGAATAATTTTAAGTATAATATGTCCTGTGCAATATTTGAAACATACGTAAGCTAATTTATTATCTGTTGCTTATCTGAAATTCACATTTCATTGGCATCTTGTATTTTATCTGGCAGCCCTACTGGAAGGGCCCAATGTGCTACCTTTAAAAGAATTTGGTATCTAACAGGGGACAGTAATGGCCAATGTTGTGATTAGGAAGGAGGGCTTATGGGCCTGGGGGAGTTCTCCAGGTGAGAGGAGCTTCCTCACCTTAGAATTTGCTTTGTGTCAGAAGGAGCAGCTTATCTGGCCACCTGGCCCCTAAACAAGCTCTGTGCCTTGGCCTGTGAGGATGATGGCATTGCCTAGTACCCAATGCTTTACAGTTATGATGAGGGGGACACGATCATCCACTTTTACAAAAGGGAAAACTGAGCGCAGGGTGGTCACCTGAGTGGTCCAGGACCAACGTGGGAGGGAGGGAGCTCTTCCTCAAGCCGCTGTCCTGGGCATAGGAGAGACACAGATGAATGATAGGGACGCAGAGGGATGCTTGGGGCCCCCAACACTTCATGGATGGTCCCAGTGAAAGGAGGTGTGTGCACAGTGTTTTACGATGCTTACTGCATCCAGGAAGCTTCAGGGACAAAGTGAATTTGGAGAAAATCAAAGATTTTTAAAGAGGGGATTTAACTGGAGAGAGGCAGAAGACGTGCCAGTGTGATTTCTGGAAACTGTAATTCCAGCTGCTATCAGAGCCCCTGCATGGTAAGGAAAGTGTATCTTCTCCCGCTGGCTTTGCACACAGTTTAATAGGAAATTCAAATCAAAATCTCAGGGAAACAGAAGTCTCCTAGCCTTGTTACTAGAAAAAGCCTCCTCCCTCTCACCATTTCTAATAGAATCCAATTCAGGACAAGGCCTCCAAAATTGCTGTTTATCTCTTCTTCATGCTCTAATAAAATCAGTATCTGGGATGTACTGACAGTGAATTTCCGGAGATTCTGAGCTCTCTGCGGGCCTACAGCAGCGGTTCTCAACCAGGGCATTTTGTCCCAGGGTACATTTGACAATCTCTGGAGATGTTTTGCGTTGTTACAGCTTGGGGATGGGGGCGGGAGTGCTACCTTCGTGTAATGGACAGAGACCAGGGATGCCGCTAAACACCATACCACATACAGGACAGACCCCTTTTCCTCAGCAAAGAGGTCTCAGGCCAAAGAGTCTGGCCTAAACTATCCATTTATTTCCTTCGTTTGAGAAGCATCTATTGAGCACCAGCTATGCTGCCAGATGTGGGGCTGGATGCTTGGGATGTGAGGATAAATAGAGCATGGCACCTGGTAACATCGGCTTACGCTCTGGCAGGGAGGAAGACACAGACGGGGTGTCGCCAAACAGCGAGCTCGTGGCACAGGCCAGTGCACAGTGCTGGGAGGAAAGAGGGAAGAGCTTCCAGGAGGGAAACATTGAAAGAGGTCTGTGAAGGATGAATAGGGGTTTGATGGGCAGGAAAGAGAGGAAGGTGTCAGGCAATGGAGCCCATAGGCCCAGAGGTGTGAGGGTAGTATGGCATGTTCTGGAAACTATGCAGGTACTGACGTCCATGCAGCCTGTGGTGGAGGAGATACCCAGCTGGACATGGAGGGCTGGCCATCCAGTCCAGCGACCTGGACTCTCCTGGAGTCTAACGCATCAGGATTTGAACACAGCCCCGTGGTGTGCTCGTGTGCAAAGCTGACACGTCTGTGGTGGAGGGTGGTGTGGAGCAGGCTGTGGTGATGTCACAGAAGGAGGTCTGGGAGGCCGAGGGTTACAGTGGAGGAAAAGCTGGGAGTCTTTAGGACTTGGTGACTGCTGTTCCTCGAGGGATGGGAGAAGGGAGATGAAGGGTGAAGGAGAGTGAGTGCTGATGTGGCTGATGTGCTCTGGGGCTGAAGTCGAGGTGGGGAAGCGTGTCTGTCAGTTAGGGCTGCCTAGGACGCCATAGATGCAGAAGCTTTAACGACAGAAAGGTATTCCCCACAGCCTGCAGGCTGGAAGTCCAAAGTCAAGGTTGGCAGGATTGGTTTCTTTGAGGCCTCTCTCTGTGACTCATAGATACTGTCCTCTCCTCCCCGTGTCCTCACAGGGTCTTCTCTCTGTGCATGACTATCTCCCCAATCTCTTCTTTTAAGGACGCCGGCCATATTGGATTAGGGCCCACCCCAATGACCTCCTTCAACTTTAATTATCTCTTTAAAGACCCCCCCAAAACAGTCAGGTTCTGAGCTACAGAGGGTCAGAATTTCAACATGTGAATTTTGGGCAGACACAATTCAGCCCCTACCCAGAAGGAAAGGAGTTCAGTGTCTTCCCACCATTCCCAGGACCCATGGGACTGCCAGTGACTCCCAGCAAGACCGGGGCACCTTCCCACGGACCAGGCAGCCCGCCGGTTCTCTCAACCAGAGAAAAGGAACATCTGTTTGTTGAGTGACTGTTGTGTGACAGTGCTCTGTGGGCCTGGTGTCGTTTCATCCACACAGCAACACTGCAGGCAGCTGCTTCTGTCTTTATACAGACCGAGACAGAGATTCTGAGAGATTAGAAATCCTGCACAAGTTCTCAAAGCTCAAATGAGCAAAATTCAGCCAACCTCGCCTCCCAGGGACTCTGCTGCCCACGGACATGCCTCTCGGAAAAGCCCAGTTCCCACTGGAGGGTCCTGGCATGGCGTCCCTCAAGGGTACCCTTCCCCTCTGTGTGGCCCCTCCAGAGCCCCAGCCAGACAAATCTATCCCCCTGCTCCAAGGATGTGCCCGTGGTAACCACAGGTAGCTCCTGGGACACCGGAGCCTCCAGTCAATATTTACCCAGTAATTCAAGCAGGTAATAAACAGCTTACAGGTAGCCTCTCACACACACACACCAGCTTCCTCAGCCCTCGGACTGGGAACAGCCCCAGCAAGTCTGGGCTGGAGCCTCCTCTGTCTGGCCCAAGGAGCAGCAGCTCCCAACCTGGCTGCACATTAAAACCCCAAGGGAGCTGTGCAATCCTGGGCCCAGGCCACTTCCAGATCAAGTAAATCAGGGCCTCCGGGTGGGCTTCAGGCACCCACACTCATAAAGTCTTCCAATGTGCACAAAAGATCAACAAAACACTGTTACTGACAAATATAGAAAGACTCTTCAGTCTTCCTCAAATGAGGACCACAATGAGGACGGTGACATTCAGCACGGCAGCCCCTCCCTGTGCGCACACCACTAGGACATCCCACCTCCACGCAGATGACACACCCATGTGTGAACGTATGTGCACTTGGTCATATATGCACACATGTACACACTCGGCAGGACCATCAAATGCCAGAGTGAGGCTTCTCCAGTGGGGACAGCACAGGTCACCCTGTCTTTTTTTTTCCTTTTTTTTGCCGGTTTTTTTACCCCTCATCCAGAGCAGCAGAATAAAATCCGCAGGCCTCGCCCCCAGTAACCCTCGTTCCAGGTCCTGGGGAGGGTGAGGCCTGCCTGTAGCCAGTGGGGGGCACCGCTGCAGGGAAGGAGACGGGCCTTGGCCATGGTCCCACCACATCTGCTCTGTGTGGGGAAACTGAGGCCCAGAGAGGTGAAGGGCTGTGTCCACGGGCTGACCATCCCTGAGCACGGTCCAGCAGAAAGACGGGAAAGACCGTCACACTCTTCAATGGTGTCACCGATCACTGAATTCGGGCTGGATCATTTTCTGAGGGTGTTGGACATGTCACAAATTCAACCCTCGTCACTCTCAGAGGCAGGGGAGGCTTTTTCACCCAATTTGAGAGATAAGGAAGTTGGAACTTTGTAAAAATTGTTGTGAAATACACAGACCATTAAGCATGTTAAGTGTGCAGCTCAGTGGCACCACGTGCATTCCCATTGTCATGCCACCAATGTTCCCAAACTGAAACTCTGCACCCGTTAAACACTGACTCCCGTTTCTCCTCCCCTCCTCGCAGGCAGTCCCCATTCTACTTTCTGTCCCTATGACTTTGACTACTCCAGGTGCCTCATGCAGTACTTGTCTTTTGCATCTTGCTTACTTCACTCAGCATAACGTCCTGAAGGTTCACCCATGTTGTAGCATGCATCAAATTTTCCTTCCTTTTTGAGGCTGAATAATATTCCATTTATGTACGTTTTCCTTATCTATTCACCCATAGACACTTGGGTTGTTTGCACCTTTTGGCCACTGTGAATAATGCAGCTGTGAGCCTGGTATCCAAATATCTCTTCAAGACCCTGCTTTCAGTTCTTATTGGTATATACCCAGAAGTGGGATTGCTGGGTTATATGGTAATCCTATGTTTAATTCTTGGAGAAAATCCCATGCTGTTTCTCACAGTGGCTGCACCGTTCTACACTCCTACCAACTGCACGAGGGCTCTGATTTCTCCACATCCTCACCAACACATATTTTCTGTTGTTAGTAGCTAAAGATGGGCATAAGGTGATACCAAATTGTGGTTTTGATTTACATTTCCCTCATGATTTGTGATTTTGAGCATCTTTTCAGGTGCTTGCTGGAGATTTGTATATCTTCTTTGGAGAAATGTGAAACTTAGGGCTTTTGAGCAACTTGCCCTAGGCTATTGAACTAGCTGTGGCAGGGCTAAATTCACACCTAAACATCTACCTGCAGGACTTGCTCCTAACAACAAGCACTGAGATGGCGCATGTAGAGGTCTTGAAACAGTGCCATGGATGTATTTCATAGTAAGCGCCCAATAAATGTGAGCTCTTGCTACTGTATTAGTTTGTTCTCACCCTGCTTAAGAACTACCTGAGACTGCATGATTTATAAAGAAAAGAGGTTTCATTCAGCTCACAGTTCTGCAAGTTGAATGGGAAGCATGGCTGGGGGACCTCAGGAAACTTACAATTATGGTAGAAGGCAAAGGGGAAGCAGACACATCTTCCCATGGTGGATCAAGAGAGGGAGAGTGAAAAGGGAAGTGCAACACACTGCTAAACAACTAGATCTCATGAGAGCTCACTCACTATCACGAGAACAGCAAGGGAGGAATCCATCCCCACAATCCAATCACCTCCCACCAGGTTCCACCCCCAATGCTGGGGATTACAATTCAACATGAGATGTGGGTGGGAACATGGAGCCAAACCATATCAACTACCACTAACATGACTGCTATGGAAGTTCTAGTAGAACAATCAAACAAGAGAAAGAAATAAAAGGCATCCAAATTGGAAAGGAAGAAGTCAAATTATCCTTGATTACAGATGATATGATCTTACATTTAGAAAAACCTAAAGACTCCAGCAAAAAACTATTAGAACTGATCAACAAGTACAGTAAAGTTGTAGTATATAAAAGCAACATACACAATCAATAGCATTTCTATATGCCAACAGCAAACAATCGGAAAAGACAACAAGAAAGTAATTCCATTTGCAGTAGCTACAAATAAAATCAAATACCTAGGAATTAACTTAACCAAAGATACCACAGAGACTGAGAGTAGTTGAAATAACAACAGCAGCAAAAACAAAACTTAACCAAAGAAGTGCAAGATCTCTGCAATGAAACAAAACATTAATGAAAGAAATTGAAGAAGACACAAAATGTGGAAAGATATTCTGTTCATGGATTGGAAGAATCAATGTTGTTAAAATGTACATACTACTCAAAGCAATTTATAGATTCAATGCAATTCCTATCAAAACACCAATGACATTCTTCACAGAAATAGAATCCTAAAATTTGTATGGAACCACAAAAGACCCAGAATAGCCAAAGCCATCCTAAGCAAAAAGAACAAAACTGGAAGAATCACATTACCTGACTTAAAATTATACTATGGAGATATAGTAACAAAAACAGCATGGTACTGGCATAAAAACAGATACACAGACCAATGAAACATAATATAGCACCCAGAAACAAATTCGTACATCTACAGTGAACTCATTTTCAACGAAGGTGTCAATAACATACATTGAGAAAAGGAGTCTCCTCAATGAACGCTGGTGGGAAAACTGAGTATTCATATGCTAAAGAACAAAATTAGACCTCTATCTCTTGCCATACACAAAAATCAAAATTAATTAAAAACTTAAATCTAAAACCTCAAACTATGAAACTGCTTCAAGAAAACATTGGAAAAACTCTCCAGGACATTGGACTGGGCAAAGATTTCTTGAATAATACCCCACAAGTACAGGCAACCAAAGCAAAAACAGACAAATGAGATCACATCGAGTTAAAATGCTTCTGCACAGCAAAATAAACAATTAACAAAGTGAAGAGGCAACCCACAGAGTGGGAGAAAATATTTGCAAACTATTTATCTGGCAAAGGATTAATAACCAGAATATATAAGGAGCTCAAATAACTCTATAGGAGAAAAATCTAATAATGCAATTTAAAAATGAGCAAAAGATCTGAGTAGACATTTCTCAAAAGAAGACAGAAAAATGACAAACAGGTATATGAAAAAGTGCTTGACATCACTGATCATCAGAGAAATACAAATCAAAACTACAATGAGATATCATTTCAGTCCAGTTAAAATAGCATTTATTCAAAAGATGGGCAATAATAAATGCTGGCAAGAATGTGAAGAAAAGGGAACCCTTGTACCATCTTGGTGAGAATGTAAATTAGTACAGTCTTTATGGAAAACAGTTTTGATGTTCCTCAAAAAACTAAAAATGGAACTACCATATGATCCAGCAAGCCTCCTCTTAGGTATATACTCAAAAAAATGGAAATCAACATATTGAATAAATTTCTGCACTTTCATGTTTATTGCAGCAGTATTCACAATAGCTAAGATTTGGAAACAACCTAATGTTCATCAACAGACAGATGAATAAACCAAATGTGGTACATATAAACAATGGAGTACTATTCAGCCCTAAAAAAGAATAAGATCCTGTCATTTGCAACAACTGGATGAAACTGGAGATCATTATATTAAGTGAAATAAGCCAGGTGCAGAAAGACAAGCTTCACATGTTCTTATTTGTTTGTAGGAACTAAAAATTAAAACAATTGAACTCATAGAGGTAGAGGTAGAATGATGAGATGAGATAGAGAGTAGAGGCTGGGGGTAGGAGGCGGGCAGTGGGGGACAACAATATAATTAGAATGAATAAGATCTAGGCTGACTACAATCCACAACAGGGTAACTACAGTCAACAATAACTTATGTACGTATAAAAATAACTAAAAGAGTATAATTGGATTGTTCGTAACATAAAGAAAGATTAAATGCTTGAGGTGATGGATATGCCATTTACCCTGATGTGATTATTATGTCTTGGGTGCCTGTATCAAAATATGGCATGTACCCTATAAATATACACACTATGTACCCACAAAAATTAAAAAATTACTGCTCCTATTACTACCATTAATATGACTACCACCATTACTACTATTAATAATTCTTTTTGGGTTTTTTTGAGGTGGAGTTTCACTCTTACTGCCCAGGCTGGAGTGCAATGGTGCAATATCGGCTCACTGCACCATCCACCTTCTGGGTTCTAATAATTCTCCTGCTTTAGCCTCCCTAGTAGCTAGGTTTACAGGTACCCACCACCTTGCCCAGCTAATTTTTTGTATTTTTAGTAGAGATGGGATTTCACTGTGTTGGCCAGGCTGGTCTCGAATTCCTGACCTCAGGTGATCCACTTCAGCTTCCCAAAGTGATGGGATTACAGGTGTGAGCCACCATGCCCAGCTTACTATTTATAATTCTACCAGTACTGCTGCCGTTACTACAAGGCTTCCCAAGACTAGAGTTAGATAGCTCTATCTCAAGACGCAGTGGCAACCCCACATCTGTAAACAGGGGGATTTTTAGCATGGTTATGGTCAAAGGAAAATAGATCAAGGGATATGTGATTCATTCCCTATTTCAGAATTTCTCAGAGTGGGCTGTGGACTGGCTGGAACAGAACAACATGACTCACTGGATTTAAATCAGATTCTGGATTTCCTTCTCAGACCTGCTGTACTGCAATCTCTGAGTGGGAGCAGCTGGACATTTGCAGGACACAAGCCCGCAGGGGACTCTCCTCAGTTAGATGAAGCATCTCGGGCCACTGGAGCTGGGACTAGAGCCTTGTTTATCTGTGAGCCCTGGATGTCTTTTTTTTATGGTAATAACAATCCCCCCAACATACAAACAAATGAAATGAGTGATTTGTCTTCTTTTTCCTGCTTTCACAAATTTTCTAAATTTCTCCAGTTATCCTATATTAGTTTTGTGCTTTAAAAACATACATTTTTTAAGCAACTAAAATGTTTTAGGCATCTATATTTTTAAAATAGCTTTATGGAAGTAAATGTGACATACAATAAACTGTACCTATTTAAATGTACAATTTGATAAGTTTTGACACATGTAGAAACCCATGAAACCATCACCACAATCACAAGGGTAAATATATTAATCACCTAAAAGTTTCAACCTGCCCCTCTGTAGAGATGCTTGTATCTTGTGCTTTGCTGCCATCCTCTTTACCCATGCACTCTCCACTCTTTCCCCAAGATCTTCAGAATTTGTGGATTATAAGGCTGTACCTTTTCCCAGTGAGCACTGCCACCAAAACAAACCTGGCGGCACTGCCTAGAACAACAGACCAGGTGTCCACCAGTGGGAATAAACTAAGCAGGCCCTAGAGAAACGTGGGCTGCAGCGAACATAGTGCAGTTGTACCGGAAACAGAAAGGATGGGACAGATCACCAAGTGCATGAGCAGGTTCTAGTCTCTGTGCCCAGAACGCCTTCCTCTGGCATCGTCCAACTTTCAAACTCCTATTCATCCTTTAGAACCCACTTCTTCCTCTAGGAAGCCTCCGTTGGTCCACATGCCACAAACAGCCTTGTCCAAAGTGGTATCCAATGGTGGGGGCATTTTCTGCCAAGAATTAAACAAAATCAGAGGACTTGGGGCATCCTCCCAGCCACCTCCCAGAAACTGTGATTTCTAAACCTGTCCCCGAAAGGCAAATGTCTCTCTTCCTTTTTTTAAACCTTCCAAGGAAGAATCATAAATGCCCACAGCAAGGAGCTGCCTGACAGCCTCCTCAGTTATGCCCAGCTCCTTGCCCACTACAGCCAGTCATCTGCTACAGTCTTTCCAGCTGGTCCCACTTCCCCCCAACTCCTGATCATAGTGCTGCTGGAGCCAGGCCAAGCCAGCAGCCCTTCAGCACCCTACACCCACCTCAGATACCAGCAGGGAGAGGATACAGGGGAGGGAAGGGAGGCGGGACTGAGGAGAGTGGAGTCAGACCTGTTTTCTGAGTAGTCTCGGGATGAGGACAGAAGTGGGACACAGTGAAGACCAATGGGTTCTTCTTCCTTAATGAAATTGCATGTCTAGCTGTTCACTGGCTCTGAGTTCTCCAAGCCAGGAACCATCAGTATAATAGCAGCTAAGTTTTGTTGAGCACTCACTATGTAGCAAATTCGTTTGCATAGACTATCTCATTTAATCGTCGCAGCAACCCCATAAGGTGGGCCATTGTTACTGTTACTCTTCACAGGAGACACAGAGTGGCTAACTCCCCCAGGTCACCCGACTAAGATGAGGCAAAGCTGGGAGCCATGTGCTGACATCTCGCCTGCTGAGTCTGGGCCTTGCACCCCAGCAGCATTCTGCCACCAGAACCAGCTGGTAACAAAGGGAAAATCAATGTCTGTCTGCACACTTGGCCAAGGAGCTCTCCGTCCATGGCTTCAGTCCCCGCGCTGGGAGCACCGAACCCGAGGCTTTGAGAATGAGTCCAGTTCCTGTCCGGGAGCAGGGCTGAGGACACACATGAGAATGCCCTGGGACATCTGGTTCCCAAGTCACAGCTGTCTGGCCACAGCTCCAGGCCCGCACAGCCCCGGGAGCAGCCCGCAGGCGGGGAAACATGAGCTGGCCCCCGTGTCCAAGCAGCGCTCTGCAGCCTCCAGGCTTCACTGCATGACTTTCTTTCCCTCTCAGAAGATGCCTGCCTGGGTCTTCCGGGGAGAGAAAGGCACGTGGTGCCTCCCTCCCTCCCCAGCTGTGCCCTGCAGAGGCCAGGCTGCCGGACTTGGACTCAGAGCTGCCTTGTCATGAGTGACAAAGCGGAAGGAATGTCAGGCTTCCAGGCAGCCCCAGCCTGGGCGGAGAGTGGGGAGAGGAGGACAGCACGGCAGCCAGTGGGGCCTGAGAAGAAAGGCTCTCTGAGCAAAATCTCCCCGGGAGGCGGCCAAGGAACCCAGGGACAGTCATGTCCAATATTCCATTTAGATCCGTGTGCTGTGCGGTCCTGAGAGGTGCCCTTCTCTCTGTCACCTCCCCAGACCCTAGTAAAGCCGGCCTCGCTCTAAGCTGGGATGGCCCTGATGCTCTGGGACGTGAAGGAAGAGAAATGGCCTCGGCAAAGGGGAGCAGAAGAGGGTGGCAGCCACATGGCTGTGGAGGCACCTCATGGCGTGGGAGGGGCAAGGATGAGAGGGGACTTACGGGAAACGCAGAGAAAACCTGGATTCACTGATGGGAACATAAGCGCTGGAGACCAGGGCACATCCAACTGCATCCCCGCAAATCCCCCTGAGGATTCCCGAGCCAGGGGGTAGAGCCACATACCAAAGGACAGGAAGACAGAGGACTTGTGTCATAGGGATTACGGAGAGGATGATGTGCTACAGCCTCCATTCTCCAGGTGAGAAGACAGACGCTTCCACCTGCTTGCTCCAGCCACTCAGCTACAGCCCCTCCCATGTCTCCTGAACAAAGGATGGAATCCGGGTCCTGGCTTCCCTGCTTCACTCCAGCTGCTCCAGTGACCCGCATCACCCTGCTGCCTGTCCCCTGGCGGCCACCTGCAGCTACCTGTCCCCTGGCGGCCACCTGCAGCTGCCTGTCCCCTGGTGGCCACCTGCATCACCCTGCTGCCTGTCCCCTGGTGGCTGTCAGAGGAGACCCCTGTCTTGGTCATTCCTGGAGGGTAGAGCCAGGTTCCTCTCACAGCCCTGGGCTGTCCTGGCCGCACCTTTAGACTGCAGATGCCACATGGGCAAGGACTCTGCTATTCGCCCATGCTCCACCTTCTTCATTAATTCCCTGCCGTCCTCATTTACAGCCCCATAAAATGACAGGACTCAAAAGAAATAAATAACCAAGTGGCCGTTGACACTCCCTTGTCAAGGAGAGGTTGGGCGGGATCCTGCCTTCCAGTTCAGAAGTGGAAATGCCACCTTTTACCCACATAAGGAGTGGCCTCCAAGATGCCCTGCAGATCTCACAGTGCTCTGAGCCCTGTCCTGCCTGCTTCCAGAGGACATCCTCCCAAGGGAAGGCATCTTCAGGGCCCTCTATTACCCCCAATCATCCATCTCCACCCTCTGACTACTGGCCTCCTTGTGGCTTGCCTTGTCCAGAGCTGCCCCAGACCCCCAGCTCCCTATCATCCACTGCCCTCTCTGTTTTCCTTCCCTGGGATCCCAGATTGGTGATCCATGAAAACCCTTTTCCTGCTTTTCCAAGAATGCCCCTCTCTGGAGACCCTCTCACCCTCTTGGTAAGTGAAAGAGAATGGAACTTAGAGCCTTTTTCCATTTCCCAGAAGCACCCTCCTCATCTCCCCCAAAGCCCAAGCTGGCACCATAGGCCGCCTGCCCCTGCTGCTGCCCAGCAGAAAACACAGTGGACTTTCTCCCAGGGTACCTTTGAGGGAGTAACAGGGTCAGCCTGCTCCTTGGTTCCCTGGGGAGCCTTTCAGACCTGTGGTACCCACTCCAGCTAACTTGGTCTGTTCCAAAAGACCCACGTGACTCCATCCCACCACCTCTCTTAGAGTGAAAGTGTACCTTATGGAATGGGAGGAAAGGTTTGCAAACCATATAACATCTAAGGGGTTACTATTCATAATATATAAAGAATTCCAACAACTCAACCACAAAAAAAAAGAAACAATTTTTTTAAATGGGCGAAGGACTTGAATAGACATTTTTCCAAAGATATACAGATGGCCAGCACACTCATGAAAAAATGCTCAACACCACTAATCATTAGGGAAATGCAAATCAAAACGAAGAAAGGGGAGTTTGGACTGCATAGCTGGAGGGAAGGCGTGGACAGGCCCATGCAGTTCTGAAGAAGTTGCCCAGGGAGAGTGAGGCGTCCATTTCATTGTGGGGTTGGGGGCTGAAGTGTGAGATTAGACACTCCTCTGGGTGGATAGAGGTGACGTGCCAGTTTGCTCAGGATGTTCCACTGGGTGACTGAAAGACCAGCCTCAGGATTTTCACTCTGACCAGCTTGTTTTTCAACCAACAGCACCTCCGAGTGAGAGAAAAGGCAAAGTCAAGGCCAACTAGCACCTTGTGCTCGCCCAGGGTGGGTCCCAGGGACGTGTGGCTCTAGCAGGAGTGGAGCAGGAGTGTCGCTGCCTTCCTGCACCTCCGGGACCCCGCAGCATGGACCACACTCACAGAAGACCAGCTCTGAAGCCTAGGAGCGGGAAGTTGGTCACATTCTCTCAGCAGGTTAGGACAGAGCCTGGCCCAGGTCTCTACTCTACTTGTGGTGTCCCTCACGACCCTCAGCCTGACACCAACCACTTCAGAGATTCTTCAACAAGTGGCCCCCAAATTTCAGCAACTTCTTCATGTCTCACGTAAACTATGCTCCCTCCTTTGACCTTCATCACCTGTCTGCTTCCATCCTCATCCTTATTTCTTTATTATCCATCTGAAGACTCCCTGCCTTACCCCAGGCTCCCCATGACATGCAGTTGTCACTGGCATTATTTTTTCTGTAGGTGTTTGCATCCGACCTGATGCAGGAAAGACCTCCTCTAGGAGTCTGTGCTCTCTCTACACCACATCCCACAAACTGCATGGAACTAGTGGACCAGTTTGTGAGACTCCATGTCTCCAGGGCTTCTTCCATCCAGAGAGATGGTACCTGTTCTTTTCCCCTGGGGTAGTCTAAACAAGCATCTTAAGAAAAAGACATTTCTTGCCAAGACAATTGGAGATAAGGGAAGATCATCCATCTGTCAAAACGGCTTGGGCTGGGCCTGAGCTGTGGCATTGTCAGAGTGATTTTAGCACAGACCCTGCTGGACATGAGCCTATTACAAATGCTAGATAAGGCCCTCATTTTTATAGAGCTCAGAGGAGGAGAGGGGAGACGGGGAGTTGCAGGGATAGTCGCCACTGTAGATAAGGAGGATATATATTTTGTTTAACCAAACCTGTCCGTTGGCTAGAGACTCCAATGCACTGGTATCCATCAAATCCTTTTCTGATTTACATGAATACCTGATTCCCCCGATAAGGAAAAGTGTAAGTCAACACTGCTCTGTTGTAATTGGGTGTTACCTGTCCCGATACTGGACTTTTTATCTGCAGCTCCTTTTGCAGGCTCCCTCCAGCTTTATCAGCCTCTTAGGTGTGACCAAATTGTCATGTATGTGTGTGTGTGTGTGTGTGTGTGTGTGTGTGTGTGTGTGTGTGTGTGGTGTGTGTGTGTGTGTGTGTTGGCTCCAAAGGCTTATTCATGAATAGATCCCAAAGAAATGTCACAGAGAAATAGTGACTTGAAGTCCAAAGAGGAGGAAAAAGGAGACGGCAGGCAGATGCTGAATCTGTGAAATAGTCATACTTAAGCTGCTCATGATGTCCACGCCACAGAGACCCCGTCCGCTATGCGTCACCCATAACACGGGCAGCCACACCGCAGGGCTGCCCTGATAAGAGGCGGAAACTGTGGTAAATCATCCCACACTCCATCCCACACTTCTAGACTCAGTTTCTCCATCTATGAAAGGGAAAATTCTATCCACTGCCAGGTATTTTATCATGAGGATAAATGAACTGCGTTGCGCCAAGTCATCTTGAAACAGGAAAGCTGGTGGATTAAATAAAGGCTTACAAAGAATTATGTTCATATGATCCTTATTTATGACGTGCTTGGTGAAGGTAATAGATGAGAACTTGAAGAGACCCCTGGGAGAACTCGCTTCCAGTGCCTCTTTTTCCAGGTGGAAAAAAAAAAAAGAAAGAAAGAAACAGCAAAATTCAGGTCCAGAGAAAAGAAGGAACTTGCCCAAGATAAAGTAACTCCTTCCCACCTCCGCCTTCCTTAGCTGGGTAGAGCAGGGCTCAGAAGAGAAAAGCTTGTGCTACACGCTATCCTCAAAGCCACCCTTCTAGCCCAGAAAAGTGTGTGCTCAGAATTTGTAGCAATGCAAAAAAAAAGTGTAGTAAAATGTTAAGGCACAGAGCTGAATAAAAACATAGCTCACATCCTATGAACTGCAAATAAAAGTACTTCTTTACTCTCACTACCCAACCCCCAACCTCATTCTCCCGAAGTAACTATTTTTACATTTGCAGGGTCTTTCCAGACCTTTCTTGGATATAAACTTGAACCTAAATGTTAGAATTTCTGTGTTTTCTAATTTAAAGGGGGTGATGGTGGAAGTTCCCTGGTACTATTATTCAACAAACAAGAACAAACCATTCTGTGACCCAAGCCATTCAAGGAAGGCGTATGCACTCTTAGAGCCACCAGGAAAACGTGGCTTGTGAGCTGGGTGAGAACAGAGTTCATTCACCTCCCTCAGGAGAGACTACTCCCGGAAAGACACTGACTCAGGCGGGGGGTGGCCTGGCTCCTGCCCCCTCAAGCCATAAGGACCCCAAGTTTATTGGCCTCATGGGATTGACTAGTACCATTGTAGACAGAGGTCAGTTTAAAGGGGGGGTGGCTCCGAGCCAGCAGTGAATTGGTGTATTTGAGTGACTTGACAAAAATGAATAACAAGACAAGAATACTGAAGATAGTAGGTAGAGCTGGCATTATGCCCAACATATTGTAATGTGTGTGGATGATATTCCTGGGAAATGTACCGCCCTTCAAACAGCCATCTTTGTAAAGCATTTACTTATTTTCAACCCTGGGTTATCCTAGTGTGTTAATCCAAGCTTTGGAACAGGACGCTCTCATGATCCCAGCAGCCCTGTGTAGGATCCCACCGTTGACACAGCATCCCCATCAATATTGACTCCATCCCTTGATCCCAAAACACTTGGAGCGGGCTCTCCAGATTCAGGGTTTCCAGCTTTAGCAAACAAAAATGCAGGATATCCGGTCACATGTGAGTTTCAGACAAACGCCCAGTCATGTTTCTTAGCTAGTTAGTGTTGGTAGGAAAGTTAATTTTTTCAGATTCTTCTTTTATAACCAGCAACCATATAGAACTCACTTATGAACTGGGGTACGAGCTAGGGACCAGTCAGGAGATGGAAACTACATCCGTCTTTTTAAAAGATAATTTAATAAAAGGAATTGTTAACTAGATATTGAAAAACTAAAAAAACAGAAAGATACTCCTAACATATCATGAAGGTAGAGACTGCAGAGGCAGATGTTACTTGCAAAGTTAGGCAATCAGAAGAAAAAGGTTGAATTATTAACATTTAAATACTTGGAGGAGAGGCCCATGAGGCTAGAAACATATGTCTGAGGCGGGGGTGAGTGGCCGACAGTACTGGCATCTCTGACAGGGTCTTGATGAGTTTGTTTCTGCAACAATAAGAACAACTGGCCTAGACGAGGTGGCTCATGCCTATAATCCTAGCACTGCACTTGGGAGGCCGAGGCAGATGGATCACTTGCACTGAGGAGTTCAAGAACAGCCTGGCCAAAATGGCAAAACCCCATCCTTACTAAAAGAAACAAAAATGAGCTGGACCTAGTAGTACATGCCTGTAATCCCAGCTACTCAGGAGGCTGAGGCAGGAGAATCGCTTGAACCCAGGAGGCAGAGGTTGCAGTGAGCTGAGATGAAGCCACCACACTCCAGCCTGGGCAACAGAGTGAGGCTCCACCTCAAAAAATTAAAAAAAAAAAAAAGCCTGAAAACTGGATTCAGCTGCTGCTACAAGAATGAACTGTTGCTGCCAAGATAGAGAGGCTAGGGAAAGGCATTTACAACTAGGAAGCAAACAGAAGGTGCATTTCCTTCACCTCCACAAGCCTTGTAGTCTCCCTCCATTGCTCTCTGTGGACAGAACCCAATACAGAGCCAGTCAGAAAGACAGAAAGTTGGTTTACAAATCTCAACCCCAGGAGCACAAGACAGAAAATAGAAAGGTGGGTTTGAGGCAGGGACTATAGCTTAAACTTCCACAGTGTGAGGATCAAAACGATTTTGCTTCCTCCCTTCCAATTCTGATGTCTCATATTTTTCTTGTATCATTGCATTGGCTAGTATTTCCAGAATACTGTTGTTGGGCATCTTGCTTTTGTTCCTGACAAGAATGAGAATACTTCTTCTGGTTTTTTACCATTAAATAACGCTAGTGGTTGGTTTAAGTCATATTTCAAACATTTGTTCATATTTCAATAGCTTTTTGGGTACAAGTGGGTTTTTGGTTACATGGATGCATTGCACAGTGGTGAAGTCAGATTTTTATGCACCTGCCACCCAAGTAACATACATTGTGCCTAATACATAATTTTTTATCCTTCACTTCCCTCCCTACCTCCCTCTTTCTTCTGAGTCTCCAAAGTCTATTATACCCCTCCATCTGCCTTTGCATACCCATAGCTTAGTTCTCACTCATAAGTGAGAACATACAGTATTTGGTTTTCCACCCTTGAGTTATCTCACTTAGAATAATGGCCTCCAGTTCCATTCAGGTTGCTGCAAAAGACATTTCATTTTTCACGGCTGAGTAGTATTCCATTATATATATATATATAATTTATCCACTCATTAATCAATGGGCACTTAGATCGGTTGATGTCTTTGCAATTGCGAATTGTAATAAACACATGCATGCGGGTACCTTTTTCATATTACTTCTTTTCATTTGGGTAGTTACCTGGTAGTGAGATTGCTGGATCAAATGATAGATCTATTTTTACTTCTTTGAGAAAGCTCCACACTGTTTTCCATAGGGGTTGTATTCATTTACATTTTCACCTGCATGTATAGCATTCCCTTTTCACTACAACCAGCCAACATCTATTGTTTTTTAATTTCTTAAATCATGACCATTTCTGCAGGGGTAAGATGGTATCTCACTGTGATTTTAATTTGCATTTCCCTGATGATTAGTGATGCTGAGCCTGTTTTCATAGTTTGTTAGCCATTTGTATATCTTCTTTCGGGAATGTCTACTCATGTCATTTGCCCACTTTTTGATGGGATTATTCCTTTCTTGCTTGCTGATTTGTTTGAATTCCTTGTAGATTCTGGATATTAGTCCTTTGTAGAATGCATAGTTGCAAATATTTTCTCCTATTCTGTGGGTTGTCTGCTTACTCTGATGATTATTTCTTTTGCTGTACAGAAGCTTTTCATTTAATAAGGTTCCACTTCTTTATTTTGTTTGAGTCAGATATTTTTATTGTGTTATAGGAATGTTCTTCTGTTCTAATTTTTAGTAAGTTTTATTTGTTCTAATCAAGACAGGATGCTGCGTTTGGTTAAATACCTTTCCACTCCTATTGGTATAATTGTATAGTTTTCCTTCCTTTGAACCTTCCTTTGACTGAATACTGTAATAAGTTATATTAATTTGTTTCCTAATATTTTGTTTTATTTTTTAGAGATGAGGGTCTTACTCTGCCACCCAGGCTAGAGTGCACTTGTACAATCATAGCTCACTGCAGTCTTGAAACCCTGGGCTCAAGAAGTCCTTCCTGCCTCAGCCTCCCAAGTAGCTGGGATTACAGGCATGAGCCAGAGCACGTGTCTGTTTCCTAATATTAATGACCTAGCTCCCTAAGGGAAAACCTACTGAGCATTGGTATTTTCTTTTAATATACTGCTGGATTCAGCTTGCTAATGTTTTATTCATTTAGAACTCCTGCATCAATATTAAGAAGAACAATTTCATTAAAATGACTCCAAATTTTTGCCAGTTTTTTCCTTCATTTATTCAAAAAAAGATCAGGCTGTGTGGAATGGCTCGTGCCTATAATCCCAGCACTTTGGAGGCCAAGGCAGGAGGATCACTTGAAACCAGAAGTTCAAGACCAACCTGGGTCAAATAGACTCTGTCTCTACAAAAGTTTTAAAGAATTAGCCAGGTACGGTGGCACACATCTGTAATCCCAGCTCCTCAGGAAGGGAAGCTGACGGGGGAGGATCACTTGAGCCAGGGAAGTTGAGGCTGTAGTAAGCCGAGATCACACCACTGCACTCCAGTCTGGGTGACAGAGTGAGACCCTGTCTCGATTAAAAAAACAGAAACAAAAACAAAAAACAGGAAACGTTTCAAATCAGCTATCTAAGCTCTCACCTCGAGAAACTGGAAAAATAAGAGCAAAATAAATCCAAAGCAAATAAAAGGAAGAAAGCAATAAAGACAGGAGCAGATATCAATGAAATAGAAAATAGAAAAATAATAGAAAAAACAGTAAAACAAAAAGCTAAAAATCCTGGGTGTGGAAGCTCATGCCTGTAATCCCAGCAGTTTGGGAGGCCAAGGCAGGTGCATCACCTGAGGTCAAGAGTTCGAGACCTACCAACATAGTGAATGAAACTCCATCTCTGCTAAAAATACTGAATTAGCCTGGAGTGATGGTGTGTGCCTGTAATTCCAGCTACTTAGGAGGCTGAGGCAGGAGAATCGCTTGAACTCAGGAGGTGGAGGTTGCGGTGAACCCAGATTGTGCCATTGCACTCCAGCCTGGGTAACAAGAATGAAATCCATCTCACACACTCACACACACACACACACACACACACACACACACACACACACACACACACAGCTAAAAAGATCAGTAACACTGACAAAATTCTAGCAAAACTGAAAAATAAAAAAGGAGAGAAGACACAAATTACCAAGATTAGAAATAAAGTGAAATATCATTTCAGGCCCTGTAGACATCAGAGGATGATAGGGTAATACTGTGATCAACTCTACACACATAAATTCGACAACATAGGTGAAATAGACCAATTCTTCAAAAAGTATGAAGTATAACCACTTACTTAATATGAAATAGGCCATTTGAATACTACACCTGTATGCAATAATGTATAATATATATTACATAATATACATTATTATTCTTCATGTAGCTATCCAATTTTTCCAACACCACTTCTTGAAGTAAATATCCTTTTACTCATTGTTTTCTTGGTGCCTTTGTCAAAAATCAGTTGGCTGCGGATGTGTGAATTCATTTCTGGCTCTCTATTCTGTTCTGTTTTTATGCCAGTATCATGCTGTTTTGGTTACTATGGCTTTGTAGTATATTTGGAAATCAAGTAGTGTGATGCTTTTGCCTTCATTCTTTTAAGATTCCATTGGTTATTCAGGGTTTTTGTTGTTGTTGTTCCATACAAATTTTAGAATTATCTTTGGACAGATGGCTGTTTCATCATTAGCCCTGGCTGAAAAGTCTTAGGAAAATTCTGAGTGGATCTTCAAATTGGCCAAACTGGGGACACCTGTTGCACCTCAGTCACAGGGAGTAGATGTTCCATAGGAAAGAGGATCTGTCCCTTGAAGAAGGGATGAGAGAGGCCACATGATGGGACCAGCCTTGTGGAAAACGCTCTTGGCCCTTAAAAAGGAAATTACCAGTGCTGGGCACAGCGGCTCACACCTGTAATCCCAGCCCTTTGGGAGACTGAAGCAGGTGGATCACCTGAGGTCAAGAGTTCTAGACCAGCCTGACCAACATGGTGACACCTTGTCTCTATGAAAAATACAAAAATTAGCCAGGCATGGTGGTGGGAGCCTGTAGTCCCAGCTACTCGAGAGGCTGAGGCAGAAGAATCACTTGAACCCGGGAGGTGGAGGTTGCAGTGAGCCGAGATCGCACCACTGCACTGCAGCCTGGGCAACAGGAGCAAAACTCCTTCCCAAAACATCAAAAGGAAGTTCCCAGATGGCCCTTGCCCCTGCAGACCTTATTTCCTTATGTCCTAAGAGGAGCAACAAGATGAATCCAAATACATAATTAATACATGACCCCAGAGATGGGAGGTTGCAAATATGCACACACTCAACTTAGGAAACAATGACCTGACAAGGACATTAAAGGGTGAATCATGAATGTGGAGCTGGTCTTCCAAGTGACTGGAGGGTCTGGGATCAGATGAACCTGGTGCAGAGAGACTCCCAGGAGTGGGGTCGAAGGAGGGAAAGTCTGAAAACATTCTCCCCCCAACACACACAAGGTGTACAGGAGGATCAAGTGAAACAACAGAAGAGAATGCTTTGTAAACTGTAAGCTGCCACACAAACTATTGTTGGTATTACTTAGCAAGGAGTGTGAGCTTGAGGGCGATATAACGAGTAGGTCAAAATCATCGCGGTACAGCAGGAAGGACACAATTTTTGTTTTTTGAGAACAGGCCTCGCTCTGTCACCCAGGTTGGAGTGCAGTGGTGCGATCGTAGCTCCCTGTAACCTCAAACTCTTGGGCTCAGGTGATCCTCCCACCTCAGCCTTCTGAGTAGCGAGGTGTGTGCCATCATGCCCAGCTAAGTTTTTTTATTTTTCGTAGAGACAAGATCTCACTATGTTGCCCAGGCTGGTCTTGAAGTCCTGGGCTCAGGAGATCCTTCCACCCTGGCCGCCCGAAGTGCTGGGATTACAGGCTTGAGTCACAGGGCCCAGCCACAAAAACATGAGAGTGGAAGCCAGAAGACCTCAAGTCTAAGCTTTCTTGTAAAATTAGATAATCAGAGAGAATGCCCGCAGGGCTTGGCACAGTGTCTGGTTTTGGTGAGAATTCAGGAAATGGTTGTCAATGATCAAGACAGTCCCCGTTCACCAATGTCGACGTAGAAGCCAGAGGTAGGGAGTGTGGCTCAGTGGCAGATGTGGACCAGTGAACCAGGCCGGCCTGAAGCAGGGCCAGCAAAACTCCAAGGACCACTCTGACTACAGTACCTGGGATTTTACACAAGAAACTTTCAGTAAACATTTACCGAATCTGTTCACACTGTAGCCTTGGGGTATGAAAACGTTCAGATTTCGATACTGATGATGGTTGCATAGTCTGAAAACCACAGATTTTGACTTTTTTTTTTTTTGAGATGGAGTCTCCCTCTGCAGTCCAGGCTGCAGCGCAGTGGCGCGATCTCGGCTCACTGCAACCTCCACCTCCCGGGTCCTGGTTCAAGCAATTCTCCTGCCTCAGCCTCCAAGTAGCCGGGATTACAGGCACGTGCCACCATGCCCAACTAATTTTTGTATATTTAGTAGAGACGGGGCTTCACCGTGTTGGCCAGGTGGTCTTGAACTTCTGACCTCATGATCCGCCCGCCTCGGCCTCCTGAAGTGCTGGGATTACAGGCGTGAGCCACCGCCCCCAGCCAATTCATACATTTTTAAAGGATAAATGTAGGGTATGCAATTTACATCTCAGTTTGTAACAGTGGAAGCCTAACAGGCTGGGACAGAGAGCGTAGCTCATTGCAGGGTGGAAATGCGGAGTCCAGTCAGAACCTGGTCCATCAGGTCGCTTGTTTTCAAACTATTCTCACTTCTGCCCCTGCTGTGGGGACTTCAGGTAACTCCAGGGTCACTTAGCTCTTCTGGAGACTCAGGTGTGAATAAAGCCACCCACCAGCAGTTCATCACTTAGGGCTTCCTAGTCCCAAGGGGACACTCTTTCCAGCAGTTCTATTGCCTCGATGGGAGAAGCTGCCTGCTGAGCACTGCACAGCCCTGAGCTCCTGGGCCTGGAGCAGTCACAGCCGGCAAACACTCACCAGACAGCTGTCCACAAGTCTTCTGCCCTAAACACAGCTGGGTCTAGGTGGCTAGAGCAGTGTCACTGGGCTGAATGCAAGACTCCTTTTGCCCACAGCTAATCATAATATTAGCAGGGGTGGTAATAGCTCATTGTTTTTAGTACCAGGCCTCACACTAAGTGATTCTCATATGGTTATTCTCATTTTAACCTTGGCAAGGATCCTATCACTGCCCTCACCTTACAGGTTTGAAAACTGAGGATTAAAGATGTTCATTAATTTGCTACACTAGAGGAAGCAACGTCATTTCTGGAGACTGTCTGTGAATCACATGCTTAATGTCAAACAGCTCAGAAAAAGGGCAGTCCTCAGATGGGAAGTCGAAGAGCAGAGTTGGCTGCAAGGGGGAAGGGGAGACGGTCAGAAGACTGTGGTTTTCCACCTTCTGCAGGACTTTTGGGCAAGACACAGTGGCTCACGACTATAATCCCCGTGGTTTGGGAGGCCGAGGGGGAGGACTGCTTGAGGTCAGGAGTTCAAGGCTTCAGTGAGCTATGATTGTGCCACTGCACTCCACCCTGGGCGACAGAGAGAGACTGTCTCTAAAAATAAAAATAAAATCCAGTACTTTTAATTTCAGCAATAAATATGTAACGCCTTGATAAGAAAAACTAATAAAAATGTTGTACATGTGCACTCATGCACGCGTGTGTGTATGTTTAAAGATCAGGACCTTGTTAGTATAGTGGTTAGAAATTAAAATTAAAAAAGAAACAAAGAAGACAGAACAGAGACAGCAGCCTTCAGAGACACTCAGAGGCGTTTGTTCCCCAGAAAGTGTTTCTCTGGCCCTCTCCCTGGTCTGGATTCCGAGTGATTTTTGGAGTTCTGGCTGGTGTTATCAGCAGTCACATCATTGTCACCATCTCTGGTGGCACCTCTGACTCAACAGGACAAGCGTGGGAGCACAGAGGCAAACCAGCCTCTGCCCAGGACAGGGACACTGAGGGGTCACGGCAGGTGGCTTCGCTCATGACGCCTGAGTTCCCTGGGCCCTATTCTTCACCATCCTGGACAGTAGGGGCCCTTAGGCTTCGTTAGATTTTTTCCCAGGGAAAGACTCAGGGCCTGGGCTGGACCCATACTGCCCTGAGATAGGCCTCTGGACAGTGGACTGTCAGCTCCCCCAAAATTTATAAAGCCTCTGGAAAATTTGAAACCATGGGGGACAAAAATGGGCTTCCTTTCACCTCGCAAGAAACAATGCAGAAATGTGCAGATAAGTAAAAATACCTGAAGATTCACAACACTCCTGTGATTCCTTTTATGTTTTTGATTCTGGAACACAAAAATGTGTTCTCTAGAAAATGCAGACTTTTCCTGGACATTGGTGGCCTCAACAATAACGCTGTGAGGCCACCAGATTCTTGTAGACCCATGCGAAGGACGGAGGCAAGAGGCAAAGGTCAAACACAGGTGCCCTTGTTACTTCTGTACCACAACACTGGAAGTTTTGCTTCCGAATTTTTTAATAAAGAAATTTTAAAATGCCAGGCGCAGTGGCTCACACCTGTAATCCCGGCACTTTGGGAGGCTGAGGCGGGTGGATCACGAGGTCAGGAGTTCAAGACCAGCCTCACCAAGATGGTGAAACCCTGTCTCTACTAACAATACAAAAATTAGCCGGGTGTGGTGGCAGGCGCCTGTAATCCCAGCTACTCGGGAGGCTGAGGCAGGAGAATTGCTTGAACCCGGGCAGCAGAGGTTGCAGTGAGCCAAGAACCAGCCACTACACTCCAGCCTGGGCGACAGAGTGTTACTCTGTCTCAAAAAAAAGAAAGCAAGCAACTAAAACAGACATTTGGACACCTATGTTCATGGCAGAATTATTCACAATAACCAAAAGGTGAAAACCACCCAAATGCCTATCAACAGATGAATGGATAAACAAAATATAGTGTTTGTGTGCAACGGAGTATCACTTGGTTTTTGTTTTTGGTTATGGTTTTTTTTTTTGGAACGGAGTCTTGCTCTATAGTCCTGGCTGGAGTGCAATGGCACAGTGTTGGCTCACTGCAACCTTTTTCTCCCAGGTTCAAGTGATTCTTTTGCCTCAGCCTCCTGAGTAGCTGGGACTACAGGCACCTACCACTATGCCCAGCTAATTTTTGTATTTTTAGTAGAGACAGGGTTTCGCCATGTTGGCCAGGGTGGTCTTGAACTCCTGACCTTGTGCCTGCTTCGGCCTCCCAAAGTACTGGGATTACAGGCGTGAGCCACCACACCCAGCCAGTCACTTGGTCTTTAAAAAAAATGGAAATTCTGGCCCATGCTACAACATGGATGAAACTTGAGGACATTATGCTAAGTGAAATAAGCCAGTCACAAAGGAATAAATACTGTATGATTCCACTTACAGGAGGTACCTAGAGGACTCACATTCATAGAGATGGAAAGCAGCATGGGGGTTGCCAGAGGTTAGGGGAAAGAAGGGATGGAGAATTAGTGTCCCATAGGTGCAGGGTTTCTGTTTGGAAAGGTGAAAATCTCCTGGAGATGGAAGTGGTGTTGTACAACAATGTGAATGTACCTAATACCATGGAACTGTACACTTAAAAATGGTTAAAGTGTCAGGAGGCTGACGCAGGAGAATTGCTTGAACCTGAGGGGCAGAGGTTGCAGTGAGCAGAGATCCGGCCACTGCATTCCAGCCTGGGTGACAAGAGCCAAACTCCATCTCAAAAAATAAAAACAAAAAAACAGTCCAAGTGGCAAATGTTATATTAAGTGTATTTTGCCACAATGATAATAAGTAATAAAAATAACTCCATAAGGGAAACGTACAGTGAGCAAGGCTCCTCCCTGGTGAAACTGACAGGGCCCTGGAGAGACGAGGCCTGGCCCTGGCCTCCGCAGCTGTGCCTTGCACCGTTGGGCTCATGCGTCAGGAATTTTAATGATCCGGCAGCACAGGGAGTTTTACACTGAGATCTTCCTGAGGCATGGCTTCTTCCAGTCATTTGGCAGGGGAAGAGTCTAAAGACAGATAACAATAGTGGACAGTTTATTCATCACTTGCAAAAATATTCGTAACCAAAAATTCTTGGAAAGGAAAAAAATATTCATGTTTCCTTCATATTTTTCCTCCCTCTTCCCCGCCTGATTCACCTTTCTAGTTCTGTTCCCACCACATGTCCATATGTTTACTCTTTGATTTCCGGCAGTTCATCTACCTTTTCTGTTTCAGGTTCCTGGGCTACGTTTGTTTGTTTGTTTGTTTGTTCTGAGATGGGGTCTCACTCTGTCACCCAGGCTGGAGAGCAGTGGCGTGATCTCAGTCTCCACTAACTGCCACCTCTGCCTCCCAAAGTGCTGGGATTACAGGCATGAGCCACTATGCTCAGCTTCTGGCTTGCATTTGGAAAATAGTATTAACTTGTCTGGTTTCTCCCTACCTTGCAGAAATTGTAAGGATCCCAGGAGACCTGAACTGGGAAATATGTTAAAATAGAAAGGTACTGTGTTTCTTCCTTTCCTCCAAACTGCCTTTGGGAGATACCAACTTCCAACAGGGACAACTACCCTAAATCAACCCCAGCCGGAGAGCAGGGAATTCCACCGCAGACCTGTCAAGGGAGATGTTTGCCTGGTTCCTCAAATCACATGACAGCTGCAGCTCCCGGCGCCTTGCTGTGTTCCCGGCCCCGCAGTGCTGGGTCATTTGGGAAGCAGCAGAGTGCAGTGGTCAGCAGAGCTGCATGCCCATGGCATGCAGAGAATGAGCTCCCCATCACCAAGAGTATTCAAGTAGACTACGGATAATCGCTTTGCAGGCGATTCCTGATTTAAGTGGGCAGTTGGAATTCTGAGGTCTCTTCCGGTCCTAAGAAGCCATGCATTTCTTCCCTTTGAAATTCAGTGCCAGTTCCATTTCTTTCTTGCTGTGTGGCTTGACCGCAGGCACATTCCTAACCTCTCTGAGCCGATTACCTCATCTGAGTTAACGATAGAGCAGAGCATCTGCCTGCTTGACCCTATTGTAAGGAGCTCCGATGTGCTGTAACAGCAGTGCTTGGGGAAAAGCGTTATTTGTCCTTGCCATGCTGGGAGGGGTTGCTCGGCGGTTACTATTATTTCCGTGGTCAGACGGCAATTGCACAACACGAGCCAATGCCACAAAGCATCCTCCCACCTCAATCTAAAGGCAGGAGACGAGTCCGAGGGCGAGTCTTGGGGTGCAGGAAGCCACGCGGTGAACTCAGCATTCCTCCCCAGGCTGGACGGTTCCTCGCGTCCTTCTGAGTGACCTTCCAGAAGCATCTCTGGAACCTTGTGAACATTGACTTTTGAAAAAATCTCCAGCCAGAACTTCATTCCCTACCAGGGTTTCCTTCCACTTTTACACATAACAAAAAAAAAAAAAAAAAAAAAAGGCTTGCTGAATTAATGAACCACTTCTCTTATCTATTTTTCCTGTTATCTAATTCTCAGAAGGAAGCTGGGAGCTCAGAGGGAGCTGGGAGACACAGCTCACAGTCTCCCTCCCACCCGGCTGAGAGTAGCCTGGAATCCCTGGGCCCAGGCAGCCTCACACCAGGCGCTGAGCAGCCCCAGGGACGCCGCTCCCACCGCGGGTGAGTCCCCTCCTGGCCCTCCTGGTGACCCTGCCGGGGGAGGCTGGGAGGCTGGGGGGATGGAAGGCTTGGGGCGCTCTCTGTGCTCACCATGTCCAGAGAGGGGAGGGCAAGGCTTCCCCAGCGAGGGGCTGAAGCCCGAGGCTGTGGGGAGGCTCTGAGGCCTCTGCAGACGGGAAGGAAGGAGGAGGCTCTGTGCAGGCCAGCCGCAGTCCGCCTTCCGGCCCACTTTCTTTCTCTGTTTCTCCTTCTTACAATTAGGTGGCATTTTAGTTTCTCTATTTCCTGATTCCACTTCCCACTCCGACAACTGGAAGTGGAGCGCGATGGCTGGTGTGTCAGAAGAAACCTAAATCAATACATACACAGCAGAGCTCGCATACACAGCAGAACACACACACACAGCAGAGCTCACAAACACAGCAGAGCTCACATACACAGTGGAGCTCAAAGGGCTTGGACCAGGTATCCCAGGCCACCTGGCCTCTGCTTTCTCCAGCACGCCCAAGTCCGCTGGGGTCCCTGAGGCCATCAGCGTCCTCTTCAGAATGCCCTAGGAAAGTTCAGGGATACCCTTCCTGGCCCGGGTGAGACCCAGCCCAGTTTGGTTTTGAGTCAAAGTCTCTATGGTGTTTGCCATCTATGAGTTTGAGTAGTTAGTAACTAGGCCTCCAGCCCTCAGGCGGACAATTCCCGTTGCCTATTCGCAGATCAAGGGTCAGCCAGGCTTGGTGTAGGGTTTAATTTCCATTTATTCTGGAGCCAGACCTGTGATGGGAGGGAGGCAGGGTGGGCCTTGCAGGTCAACAGCAGTGATTGTGTTTTTCTCCCCAGGGCCACTGTGTGCTTTGCAGAGCTCGGTGGCTATGCTTTCGGCTGCATAGGCTTTCGCGTACAAATCCAACTTACCTCTGCTTCCTATAAAGCCAAAGTCTGGGCAAATGAGCCTTGAATCTTATTTGTAGCTGAGAAAAAGGCTGAGTCAAAACAAATAGTAGCAGTAGTTGTTGTCGTATTTGTAGTGCTAGCAAATGTTTTGTTTCTGCTGGCCTTATTTTGATAAATCAGTCTAGAGTAAAGGATACTTGAAAATCCCACCTTATGAACTTTTTGGTTTTTACAGAGTTCAGTTTTAGTGACAAAATCATCGCCACAACTTTCCTTTTTCTTCTAAGAATTTGTCTCTGGAAGTGATTTTGCATTCAGGAGTTCAACGGGTAGAGGGTGGGGTGGAGGGAAACTTTGAAGAGACAGCTTTGAGAAGGAACGTACTTTTGAGAAGGCACGGGTCAGTGTCATAATCAAGGCTCTGAGAGTCTGAAAGCTACCAGGTTTCTGGGCCTCCTCCACAGGCTCGCAGGCTGGAAGCAGACAATGGCATTTGTTCACTCTGTAGTCTCAGGAGGACCCAGCAAGTGCTCTTCTGGAATTGGGCAGTATTGAGTGCAAAGCCTCTCGGTCCTGGTGTACCTACTACAAATGTTAGCTTTGCCAAGCAGAGAACAGAAAATTGTTCCCTTTGACTATCTTTCCATCTGCAGCAGTCCTGCCGGCTTCTAGGGGGTGAATTGAAAAGCTGTCACAAAATTTACACGCATCTGCATTCCTTATCTTTCCCTGCCCAACTCTCTGGCTTCCTCACCCTTGCTAATGTTTTCCCAGGGCTGATATTCTGGCTCTTCTGTATGTTGTCCAAAATCAAGGGAAATTGAAAGGGTTTTAGCAGGGAAAATCAGGGACGTGCCAATCTGAACTGAGGGAAAGCCGGATTATGTAAGGTTGCTAGAATCCTGCGATCCATCATGACAAAATTGGGTTGACTTTTTAAGTAGTCGTGGCAGTAGCTGTTGTAGTATTTGTAGTGCTAGCAAATGTTTTGTTTCTGCTGGTCTTATTTTGATGAATCAGTCTAGAGTAAAGGATACTTGAAAGTCCCACTTTATGAAGTTTTTTTTACAGAGTTTATTTTTAGTGACATAATCCTTGCTGCAAATTTTCTTTTTCCTCTAAGAATTTGTCTCGAAAATGATTTTGCATTCATGAGTTCGATTGGAGGGGGAGCCTTAAAGACAAGTTTGTGTGCTTAGTATTGAGGACATGTTTATAAATTACGCTTTATCCCTGTTCTGTTCTCAAGCCTAATAAAATATTAGTTTCAAATAGCTTTCTAATGTCTTGTTATATTTGCCAAGTGATTTATAGGACAGAAAATTATAGTTTGCATGTGTAAAGTTCAGAGATATTTTAGATCTTGGAGCAGAGAAGAGGAGAGGTTTTAGGGTTAAATTCAAGCCATCAATCTCCAATTGTCTAAACAATGCACGAAGTGGAGATTCGAGGCAATTATCCGAATAATTGGGAGGGCGACCACTTTCACCTGAATTATCTAGATAAAAGTGCGATACAGGAGAATGTCTGTGGCCCTGCCTTGGATCTCCACGGTCACGCAAATTCGGGCGATTTTTCTGCAGGTTTTCAGACTCGGGGACAGGGGAGGAAGGGGAAGTTTCTAGAGGAAGTTTAAAGGGGACTTGTGCCTCAAGACTGGAGGTGGGGGGCGTGCGCCGCGGGACGCCCCCGCCGGGTCTGATAAAGCCCCGTAGCCGATCTCAGGTCAATAAACCAGGCGGCGTCGGGCTCGGGCCCAGGGCGGGGAGGGGAGGAGAGTGGAGCCCGCTCAGGCTGGCGGCGGAATGAAAAGGAACCCGGGGATCTACACTCGGGCCCAGCGTTGGGCCGCTTGCGGGGCGCCCAGCCGGGAAGAGGAGCTGGTCCCGCGGCCTGCGTCCCAGAGCCGGCGGCGTCCTGGGCAGAGTCCTAGCCGTGCGCTGAGTTTGGAAAAGCGAACGGAAAGTGACATTTTTACAGGGGCGAGGTTGGGATCCGGAGGGAGATGGACACCCCCGAATAATGGAAACGCAATAAGCCACAGAGACATCCCCAACTGGCAAAGAAGTGTCCCCAAGGGGGAAAATTAGGAAGAGGGTAACAGTATAGTTAATTGGCCATTAATTTTAATCCCTGTTGTATGTGGCAGAATAGTTTACAGTCTTTCCTGCACTGGGGTTTTGTTTCTCGCAGTCCCCGCTTGATGAGAAGAAAGAAAGATCGAGACAAGTTAATTGGCTCAAAGTCACATCGCCGGGGTCTCCTCCTGCCAGGGTGGCTAAATGACTTCCCCACCGAGAAGGTCTTCCCGAGAGAGACTCCCAATCGGAGCGCGCAGCCCGCGGGCAAACAGAATGCGCCCCTGTAAATAACGCTGCTCCCACCTAGGCCGCCCCGGGGCCGCTTAACGTTCCGAATGTCCCGACCGCCCGCTGAACCTTTGGGGTAAAGCTAGAGTGGGCAGGCGGGGGACGAGGCGGTGCCAGTGGAGGGGGGTCCTTTAGCAGCACGAGGCTCGGAGGATCCCCACCGACAGGCGCCACAACGAGCCCTGGATCTTCGCAAGTAGCTAACCTGGGCCCTCGGATTCATTCCCACTTTCCCGCGCTCGGCCCACGAGGCCGACGAGCTCCCTCTCATCGCCTGTCCGTTCCTGGCAAGGCTGAAGCCGGATTCCTTTGGATGCATTTAGACCTATCTGGCGCCACAAGGGCCAGGTCACTTCGGATGGGTGTCGCGCCCACGTTCTTCGGGGTCGCACCTCTGGCCAGGCCTGACACTGCGGAGAACTTGTCTCCGGTCGCCCTTTGCGCTGGAGACCCCATCGAGGAGAGCAGAGTCTTCCCGCCGCTGCGCAGGGATGCCCGGGGTGGACAGGAGGGCCCGGCTTCTGCGCACCCCTCTCCGGGGCTAGGCGCTCACCGGCCCCTACCCTGCTCGCCCCGACGCCGCTGTCCCCACGCTCTGGGCAGCGAGACGAGGAGTGAAGCCCCTGACCCATTTCTTCTCAGTTGCGACCGCCTGTGTGAGGTCCCTAAAGAAGCCAAAGATCACCGAAGGTGTTTCATCGAAATGGTCACTATGTCCCCCAGGTTAGTCTGCTGGCATCGCAATATCTGCCTGCGGAGAGACCCCCGCACCCCGTACCCCATCCTGCAAAGCACAAATCCAATGCCTTCCTTCTGTGGCCGGGTTTGGAGGGACATTGAGGGGCATGGGTGGACCCCAGGCTCGCAGGGTTCGTGACCCCGAAAACCGAGCCCAGGGGATCTCCAGCTCCGTTCCGTGCGAAGAAACTTCGGGTGTTAGTCTCAGGCCCTGGGCCGCGCGGGATGCGGAGGCAGAGATTTCTCGCCGCTTGGGGACTTAGGGCTTGTCCGGGAGTGACTGGATTCCCAGGCCTCTGCACGCTGAGGTTCCTCCAGGGAAGACCACTGTCTTCAGCACTTCTCAACCTGCGCCCCGAACTCAACAAATTCCAGCACTCGTCTCCCTCGGTCTCACAAAAACTCCTGGCAGACCCTTCCAGGACCACGTCTGGCTCAACTTGGGGGCCGCAGCTGCGATCCCGGCACCGACCCCCAGATCGAGGACCCGTCCCCGCGCGAGGTGCGACGCTCGCGGTGGCCAAAGGGGTCGGTCCCTGCTGGGAACAGCTGCTGCTGTTTCTGTAGATGCTGTTATATAATTTCTCTCTCTTCCACCCCACCGGCTGTTCTTACCGATTTTCTTTATTCGTTTGCTATTGTCTTGTTAACGTTTCTCATCTTCCCCTTGCCTTTTTTCTTCCCCTTTCTCTGTCCCTTCTCCTTAATTCTGTTGCGAATTTTCCGTGTTGTTTTCTTAATTAAAATCTCCCCGCTTACTTGTTCTTTGTCCAGAGCGTCGGTTCTTCTTTCCTCTTTCCCTGCCTGTCTTTCCCGCTGTTCTTGGACAGACCCGGCTGATTTAGGGACTACGGGTTTTCCCAGACATACTGCGCACTTTCAGATTTGGTCCTCCGCGTCTGGCTGGGTCTTTTCCCACCCTGAACTGAGGTCCTGCCCCTCATAATAAATTCATTTTTATTCATCCTGATGTCCGGTTTGCACACAGAAGTTACTCGATAAGGATGTTTTATTTGATGAATCGGAAAGCTTCTTGTCTGTGAATTATTTTAATTTCTGGATGTTAAACTGCACAGTAGCGATTTTATTTGCCTTTAAATTTTCACCTCTAAATAATGGCACACTAAAAATAATTTTCCAAGTACTAGGTGGTGTCTGACAAGATTGAGTCACTCAAAAACGTGATGCAGAATTTCTTAAACGTAGAATCTTTTGAAACGGAGTCAGATATTTCTCCTGTCACGTCGTTTATTTGTAGGTTTCCACTAACTAAAGGTTTAACAGGAAACTGATATGGTAGAAATAGATAACTTTCCCTTGTTCGCTAGCTAAGATTTTATTTGCTTTCTGTTAGATCACAGTAGTTCTATCATAATAATGATAGAACAATTAGTCTTTCCTTGTAGATAAATAATGATTTCGAGTGCTCATTTTTTAATGCAGAGTTTGTTGTTAGATCATCCATAAGAATTTTATTTCACAGAATAGTGCTCACAGGTAGTAGATGCTTTTCATTTCCAACAAAACAGAGACAAGATTTTGCTCCTAAGAAGTTTTTTCCCCTTCAAGAAACTTAAAGAAAACTTTAACTCCTAAAAAAAAAAAAAATTCTGGGCCTTAGGGGTGGCTCACGCCTGTAATCCTACCACTTTGGGAGGCTGAGGCAGGCAGATCACCTGAGGTCAGGAGTTCAAGACCAGCCTGGCCAACATGGTGAAGCCCTGTCTATACTAAAAATACTAAAAATTAGCTGGGTGTGGTGGCGCAAGCCTGTAGTCCCGCCTACTCGGGAGGCTGAGGCAGCAGAATAGCTTGAACCCGGGAGGCGGAGGTTGCGGGTGAGCCGAGATCATACCATTGCACCCCAGCTCGGGTGACAGAACAAGACTGTCTTAAAAAAAAATTCTAACAAAAATTTTCTTAAAGAAACAAAATTATTAACAGGTAAAACTTGACCATGAGCAATTCAGAAGGCAGTTGTGAAAGTCAGCTGTGTCTCCTCTGCAATGATTGCAGAAAAAAGAAAAAAAAAAAAAAACAATTAGGAAAGTTACTATCCTACCAGTCAGTTGTAGCAGTCCCCGTTTGAGCAAAAACACCCCTTGGTGGTGGTGATGTGGGGGGCAGGGTGTGGTCCTATAGTCCTCACTTCTCAAAGGTTGACACAGAAGCTACCAGTTACCCTCTTAGAACTACTCCCGAGAATTCAGTAGGTAGTAGCTAGTTTCCACAACGGGGCCTTGCTTTGTTAAATGCTATGGGTGTGGGGACAAGACTTTGGGTTCAGAGAAATTTCTGGGAGGTGGAAACAGCCTCGGAGCGCCGGCGTTTCTCGACAGCTCTCTGGTCTCTCTGACCCCCTACGTTTCCCCAGCCTTCCCGCCGGGTTGCTTTGGAAAGCTCTTGGTTTGGTGGCCACTGGGGTTTGCTCCAGCCGCGATAATGGAGGGGCTCGCTATCTAATCTGGACAGCAGCAGGAACAATCCATTAGACCTCGGCATTTATCCGGGGCTGGGGAGGACGGAGTGACTGGGCTGGCGTGCTCCACCCGGCCCTGGGAGGCGCATAGCTGGCCCATAGGTGGCGGGGGGCGGGGTGGGGTGGTTAATTAAACAGAGACTTTTGTGGGAAATCAAAACTCACCATTGGTATTATGCTTGCTGACGCCGGTTAATTGTAATTCTACCCATTGTGAGTGTTAGGAAGAAACGGACTCCCTTTGGGTTTGGGGGATCTTTTCTTTCTTTTAATAAGTTCAACGTGCTTTTTACATTGTCTCATTCAAACTCACCCATCAAGGGGCGCGGTTCGATTCCAACTTTCACCAGTATTCCTTGAGACTAGGGAGACTAAATCCGTCCGCCCATTCTTTCATTCATTCATTCAGCAAACATTTACCGAGCTTTATGCCTTGTACTGACAGGTTAAATTATTTGCCCAAGATGAGGACTAAGCCGGCGACTGGGGCGGGACCCTAAATCAACTATTTCAGTCCCGTGACTGCTCACTTCTTTCCCCCAAGACACACAGATCAGAGACGTTTGGCGTTGGAAGGGCCCCAAGGGTTATCTAGTCCAGCCTTCCATTCAGTGCAGGAATCCCTTCCCACAGTGCCCGGGCCAGGACCCTACCTGTCCTCTCCACCAGCTCAGGAAACTGCAGCTCCCGGGTGGGCTTTCCATTTGAAAGTGGCGGGTGAACGGGAAGGAATTTCCCTGGGAGAAAACGGTCTTAGCCTGCCCACGCCTAGAGTAAGGGTTCCCTTGCCCAAGGGCAACCCATGTCCTCAGCCTTTACTGGCCAGCCGCAGCTCCCATCAGCTTTCCCCTGGAGATGGAGCTCCCTGCCTTGCTGGATACTAAACCCCCTGAAACTTTAAGAGGCTGCGTGCCTTAGTCAAGCTGACCTTCCTCCCTTGCTGTGATGGATATTTGCTGCCAGGTGAGAGAAAACTCTACAGGCAGTAGCCAAAGAATTGCCGGAGCCTGGATTCCAGTTCCCACACAACCACCTACAAGCTGGGTGACCTTGAGCCAGTTATTTCACTTCTATTTCTAGCATAGTCTAAAAATAAGATGGGGGAATGTGCTTCTCAAAAGTTGAAGATGACATCTTTTTCAAAGATAAAATTTCTCCCTGTAGTCTGTGCTCACAAAAGGCGACTTCTGAACCATAAACTCATTACAAAGAAGGTTCTGGAACCTTTTGGGGTTTGATGAGATCCTAAATGTACATGTCGTAGGTCTGTGTAAGAGTTTAGACTCCAGCATTAGAATGATGTGATTTGAATTCCATCTCTGCTACTCACTGGCTGTGTTTTCTTGGTCCAATTACTTCCCATTTCTGTGTTTCAGTTTCTTATAACTTAAACTCCTTGTAAACCTGGGAGTACAGACAGAATGCCCTAAATCCTGAGATGATCATGTGTTCAGCTGGACACTAACGTTTCCCTTGTTTTTGTTTGGCTTTGTGTGTTTTGTTTCTTAACCTATTATTTCAAAACTCTTCAGAAATTAGTAAGAGGTAGAAATTTATCTGACACACTGATAAATATATTTTTTATTTAGCTTACCAAAATTGACTCCTGGTGGTGGTTGTGGAAATGATGGGTGCAAACTTTCTGAAAAGCAATTTGGCAATAGACATTCAAAATCCAAAAAGTGGTCATATTATTTGACCCACTTTTTCTGGTCATAGAAATTTACCCTCAGGAAATAATCAGAGGTTTACAAGAGGCTTCACTTTGCAAAATTTATGATTTGACAAGGATGCACCAAACATTATTCATTGAGGTAAAAAACAGAAAATAACCTAAACTCTAAAAAAGAAGAGTCTACTTACATGAACTATACTAAATCAGTACACGATCATTAAATTATGTTTTCCTAAGATATTCAATGACATGAAAAGTCTTTGTGCTTAAAAAATAAAAAGTAGATTGTGAAACACTTCTACCACAATCGAGAAAGAGAAGACTAACATTTCCAATTATTTCTGCCTAATGTGGCTAAGGATGGATTTGGTTTTCCATGTTATACTTTTCTGTATTTCCAAATGGACTGTGACAAACTTGTGTTTATTTGGAAGTAGAAAAAAGAAATATTTTGAGAGAGGTGGGGAAGATTGGCCAGATCCAAGACATGCCAGGATTCGTCCAGCTTCCTAAGATGTTTATGACTGGTGCGCTTTCATAGCAAAGCGTTTGTTCCAGAGAATTCAGTTTTAGGGTCCTCAAAACTCAACGGACTCAAAACTCCAAGAACAGGCCTGGACTCCTGAGTTGAGACTAGAGCTATTGACAGTTGGTGAGAGTGATTTTTCCATGAGGAAGAGATTCCCCCTCCCCATTTAGAAAATGTCTTCAGGTCCAAATTGTCTCAGAATTTCAGTTGCAACCTTGAGTGTTTCTGAAATTGAAAATAATCGTCTAGGTTCTTGTAACTTTTTTCTCTTCCACGACTCCCTTTTCTGGCAGGAGTTTGTGGTGGGATACTAGGCCAGGTGCAGGGGCCAGCTGCAAATAGAAGCTGATTATTCAGACCCCAGCGAGGGAGAGAAGGAGGAGACCTCGTGGGAAGGAAAGTCTGAAACCTTTAGTGGTGGCCAAGAAGCCAGGTGTTCAGAAAGGAAGGCCGCAGAGAGCCAAAGGGTAGGACAGGAATGCAGACCAAAGGAATAAGAAGACAGCTCTTAACAAATGTCAGGTGCCGGGTTTGAAACTGAAATAGTTTGCGCTTGTAAAGAAATATGTAGCAGATCACAGAGGCTACGGTTGCCTTCCTCCCACTTTACAAGCAGGGTGTGGGATGGGGCTAGAGAAGAGTGGTCACAAGAGGAGGTAGAAATGAAATCCCACCGTACACTTAGGAGACCTTCAGAAGACCTTGTACTGGGTCTTTTTTTTTTTTTTTTTCTTAATGTAGCACATCTCAGTCAACAGAATATAAAACTAACATCGAGGTAAAGACCAATTTCACTTTTATTAATTAGCAAATAAACATTTAACAAATAAATTGCATTCTGAATACGGTATGAAATACAAACTTAAACTACTATTTAATAATGGTGTTTTCTTTCTCTAAGTTCCACACTTAAAAAAAACCTTTGAGGTTGGTGTTTGTTGGGTGGCGGGTGAGTGGTTGTTGATAATGGAGTATGAGTAGAATTTTTGCAAACCACAGAATTTTCTGTAGACTGGAGGCAGCTCTTCCTAAGCTCAAGTCTCCCCCTTCATTTAAAAGGCAAGCAGGGCCCAGACAGGCACCATAGCCATCTTCATGTCATTTTCCAGCCCCCACACCACACAGGCAGAGTGGTAGAAACTTTCTAGAAGATTGATTCTTGCAGGAGTGAGTTCCAGACACCTTTGTTGACTTAATTCCCTACAAACAAAGTCCAGTGGTCTTCTCTGCCCCTTTTCTAGGAAGAGGATCAACTCCAAAGCCTGAGCAGACTTCTTTGTTCTCGATGTGGGGAGGACAAAGCCCGGGGTGTGAGTAGTGATGAGGACAGAGCTGGGAGGGAACAGATGTCCCTTGTCTTTAAAAAGTGCTTCATTCTCTGGGGTTGGTGGGTCAGTGTGTTGTTGACTACTTTTCTTATCACTGTACCATTTAGGGTTCCCAGAAATGGCTCCTCAGGCAGGTGTTTATTAGGCATCCATAGACCACCCTCCGTCCCCCATCCCAGAGAAGTATCCTAGGTGCTTCATCTTTGTACAGTTTTGTAATAATTTCCACTGAGGGCAGTCAAGCAATTCTCTCAGCCCTGCTACAAACTGCTTCATCAAGCAGCGCTGTGTGCCCTCATCTGCAAGTTGGGGGCAATGAATAATATTTGTGGTTTAATCAGTGCATTATTAGAGAATTACCCCATTTTATAGATGAGAAAATTGAGACTCAGAGAAATTGTAAAGCCAAAGGTCACAGTACTAATAAGTAACAGAATTAAACTCACAATGCCTTGCTCTTACTACCAAGTGCTGCCTCCCTCAGCCTCCAAAGAAATGCTGCGGATACGTGAGCTTGCCTACATGAACTGATATGTAAAGGCTCTGACAAGGTTACTGTGATCCCGCACTTGTCCAAAAACCAAAGAGCGACAGAGCTACAAGCCTCCTAGAGCTAATCAAGCCCTGCCCCGTGTCATTTTGCAGGTGTGGCCCAATGAGGTTAAGTGATTTGGCTGCCAAAGGTCACTCTATGAGTTCGTGGAAAATGACCAATGCCATTTTAAAAAATTAGTTAAAAGTATCTTCTACCAAGCCCATTTTTATGGCTTATTTTAAGCGGGTTAATAAGTATACCAGGCACAGCTTAAACCCAACTGAGTAAATGCTGACACCAGTTTATAGATTTGGCAGATAAGTAGCAATAAGGAATTATTCATCTCTCATTTATCGTCCAGCCTCTCCAAGGTGCAAGTTATAAAGTGAAGCAAATAGCAGTTCAAGAGCCACACACACACGTGAGACCAAAACAGTGAAAATAAATTGGTTTTCAAAGCTACATGTTCATAATGCGTCTATGCCTGAGGTCTCCTGAAATGTGAAAAAGAATAATTTTGGGGAAAATTATTTGCATTTCACAAACAGGCACATTTCTTATGCAGAGCTCTATATTTGATCTTCAGACATATTTAATTATTCATTCTTTTGAGTATGTATTGGATGCCTACTCTGTGCAGATTGCTGTAGAAGATTATACAACTATTAAGTGATATTCCAGCCATCAAGAACTTTTTAAACTTAATGAGGTGACAAAATAAACTGTGCGCGCGTGCACACACACACACACACACACACACACACACACACACACTCTTGAATCTCAACCCCATAAATCTTTGTGTGGGGATTTTACATGATGCCCAGAGTCAGTGAGTGTCAGGGGAATGTGTGCATGGGGACAGGAGGGAATGGGAACATTGCCTGGTGTGACTGGAGGAGCCACATCTAGCAGCATATTGAGGAGGTGGTCTTGCCTCAACCTTCTCCCCAGTGACATATCTTTAGCATGAGAATAGCATTAGGAAAATTGACAGGCAGAGAATAACACAAAGAACGGATGGCCCCAATTAAGAACCTAATCTCCAAATCCCCTGAAGCACAAACTGGTGGAGGGATGGATGAGGGGCCAATAGGGGCAATAGCAGTTCTAATATTTGTAATGTTTGCAGAAAATGAATAAAATCAGATGACTTATTCTGGAGGTGAGGGCTAATGAATTCCCATGTGTTATTCAGAAAGGTTGGTTTACCTCATATTTTTATCGCTCCCAGTCTTCCAGTGGTGGACCTAGACCTAAAGTTCAATGTCAATAACAAAGCAGCAACAAATCCAATAAGTGACTTTGCTCTTAGCTGCCCAGACAAGAAGCGGTGAGACGCCTCCTGGAGCCTCACATGGGTCAGTTCACTCCCTCCCAGGGAGAGGGCCTGTTTCTTCAGACCAGTAACCACTCATTTCTGGGCCTTGCATGTTCCAGTGTAAAAAGAAATGGGAAGACGTTTACTCAAAATCCTTTACTTGGGAAATTGGGAAACTGAGGCTCAGCAGAATCAAGTGACTTATACTAGAATGACCATATAATTTATGTGAAACTGCAGGTGAATGTGTATATTACTGATGATTACCCAAACTGCAGCGTGCACAGGGCCTGTTTCAGGCATCCAGGACATTGGATCACCCCGATAAACAATGAGAATCAGAACAAGGACCCACTCGTTATGCCCCCACACACTTGGCTACCTTCTTTTCTTTATTTTGAAGGCTGAGTCCACAAGACCATTGGGAAGAGATTCAGTCTAGAGAAGTAATAATGTGCCTTGTGCCCATTTTGGCTTGTTTCCTCTCCAGTGTAAGTAGGGCATGGCATGACTGTGGCTTTGAATGTCTATGACCTCCCTTTACCTCATCCTCAAGCCCCCACTCACCCCCACCCCTGGCTGGGCCCGGGTCACTGTTTCCAGTGCCTGCAAAGGGCGTGGGCGGCAGCTCTAACCAGGTTGCCAGACTTCTAGGCTCTGTCCCAGAGCCCAGGGCTGCCTTATCTCTGATCCTCTCACTCTAGTGATTGCATCAGGGTGAGGGAAGTTTGGCCTTGGGATTCAATGTATAGAGGGGAGATATCAACTCCTATAGCAGCATGTTGAAATGGAAGGACAGAGTATGACCAGGGTCCCAGGGAACCTTGTCCTGGCTGTGCCGCTACACAGGTGTGTGGCTCTGTGGGTCCTTTCTGGGTACTAATTGCCTCTGCTGCAAAATGAGTCGATTGGACCAGAATCCCTGAGGTCCCTTGCAACTCCAAGGCTCCACATCAGTGTCAGAGAGAGCCTGTCTCAGGACTAATAAATGGGCCAAAGGTACCTGGGGCCATAATCACCCACCAATGGAGAACGAAGGTGCTGATGAGGTGTCACGTGGCATCTTCCGCACGTGAGCCTCCGTGTTTGCACACAGTGGAAGAGACCATGGCGCCTGCGTCTCAGCCACAGCCCTGATACCAATCTTCAGTCATCAAGGATGGGGACTGACACTGTATTAGGACAAAGTGGACTCGCCACCTTCTACAATTCGATTCAGCAAACTTTAAAAACATGCCTACTATATATTAGAAGCTGGAAAATACAAAGATGTCAAATATAAGATTTCTGCCTTCAAAAAGACTAAAATTGGGGGGAGAAAGGTATATAAATCGGCAGATATGTAGAGAGATTAAACTAAAATACAATATGGTAAAGGCTATAGAACCAGAAAGGGAAAGAGACTGATTCTGGAATAAGGATGGAAGTTAATATATATATATATATACATATATATACACACACACACACACAAAAGCTGACCAGGTGTGGTGTCTCGGGCTCAGGCCTGTAATCCCAGCACTTCCAGAGGCCAAGGTGGGAGGGCGGTGGGAGGGTCACTCCAGCCAGGAGTTCCAGACCAGCCTGGTCAATATAGCAAGACCCTGTCTTTACAAAAACAAACAGAATAGAGGTGTGATGGTGCGCACCTGTACTCCTCTCTACTCCAGAGGCCGAGGTGGGAGGATCTCTTGAGCCCAGGAATTTGAAGCTCCAGTGAACTATGATCGCACTACTGCACTCCAACCTTCATGAAAGAGAAACACCCTGTCTCTCTCTTTAAAAAAAAAAAAAAAAAAAAAAAAAGGTTATGTAAGAAAATACCCTGCACAGTACCAATGTCTTGCCCAGAGGAGCAGTTTTTGAGCTTTAAACTCAACCTATCTACTTGAATTTAAGTCTTGGCCTTAGTTTCTTCATCTGTAAAATGGAGGAAACAGAGTGATTGTGTGGATGAGTGAGTGTGTGGGTAATCAATCCATGCAGCATACTTGGCACTGTGCCTTGGCATATAGCAATGCCCAGCGTTAATAAATGTTTGCCTAGTCAGTGGATCCCAGTTTTCATCTGCAATCCAAGCTTTTTACTTTGCATATTCAAATGGGCCTCGCATTTTGAGTTCCTCACTGAACATATTCATTATCAATGGCTAAGATTGAGTTCAGACTTGGGGACCTGCTGTTCCCACCTTTTATTGGAGACAGGGCCTCACTCTGTTGCCCAGGCTGGAGTGCAGTGGTGTCACCACGGCTCCCTGCAGCCTTGACCTCTCAGCCTCAGGTGATCCTCCCACCTCAGTCGCCCTGCTAGCTGGAACTACAGGCACGTGCCACCACACTGGCTATGTTTTTGTATTTTTATTAGAGATGGAGTTTCTCCATGTTGTCTGGATTTGGGGACCTTAAAGTCACAAAATGTTGGACTAGGAAGGAACCTAAGAGACAGATTAGTACAGTCTCTTTATTTTATGGACAGGAAACTAAGGCTTAGAAAGTTAAGTGACTCACCTGTGGGCATGGTGCTCCTCTGGTGGCAGTGGTGGGATTAGAACCCAGGAATCCTGACTCCCAGACCAAGGAGCTCCCTCCAGCCTCAACTGGACCCAGATCCTCAAGGCCTAAGTTTTGCTCTACAATGACACTCAGGTCACAGCAACCTGGGGTCCCTCCCTCCTCTTCCTGTGGCACCCCCAGAGAAGAGGCTGTTTCCCAGTTCTTAGGGAACCTCTAAGGAAGAATTTAGGACCTTTCCCTGGCCAGGGCTAGCTCTCAACTTAAGAAAGGAAGAAAAAAACAAAAACCACTCCATACCATAAAATGCTCCATATTGTTTCCAGCGTTGACTTTTTCCTTTAATTCTCATTCACGGAGAGTGCTTTGCAAGTGATCTGTTCACGATCCTCACCTTTGTGTCGCCAACAGAGAAGGTGGCCCCGGGGGCTTTCCGTAGAAAGGGAGGGTGACAGGTGAGGCAGGCAGGAGCTCGCTTCTTCCCCAAAGTCGAGGGAAGAAAGATAAGGCAACAACCCGAGGGAGGAAGGTGGAACTGGGGGAAACTGAGCCCAGAGTGGAGAGTGAAACCATCACACCTGTTCAAGCACAGCAACGAAGGGCACTTGCACCATGAGAAAATTAGAAATATACAAAAATAGCACGCAAGACCCAGCCGTCCTTACACGCAGGTGTGTTTACGTTGATTTCTCTACCTATCTTACGCATCACTATAGAATGCAAATGAACCCTAATAGAATGTTGACGGGGTCCTGAATTTCTCCTCCCGTGCACAGCGTGAATAATTCCCGTGAAACTATGTTCACGCGGATCTGCATTGAATGCGATCCTTCGGCGCGCGGCCCCCTGCGCCGGGGCGGGAACCGCCTCCTGGGGGCGCGTGGCCTCTGCGCCTCCCTCCGCCGCGGGTGGGAGCTGGGGCGTGGGGTGCGGGGCCGCCCCGCCGGGAGTCCGGGAGGCCGGGAGAGGGAGCTGGCGCCGGGACCCACGCGAGGGCGGGAAGCGGCGCGGCCGAGGGGAGGAAGCGGGCCGGCGCAGCGGGCGCCAGGCGGGGCAGAGGCGAGGGCGGCCGGCGGGGACTGACCCCGAGCGCCGCCGAGTCTGCGCCGCCCGCCGCCGCGCTGGCCTCCCGCCGCCTGGGGTTCCGCTGCGGCCGTCAGCGCGCACCTCATCAATAAGGCCTGCCAGGCGCGGGCCCCGCCGCCATCCATCACGCCGGCGGCACCCCGGCCGCGCACCGGGGCTTCTGCGAGCGCCTGCGGGGCCTCTGCGCGGGGCGGGGCGGGCCCGCGTGCTCCGGGAGCCGGGACCAACACACTGGCGCGGATCGCAGGCAGCGTTTCTCCACCCCGCAACAAACATGGGGCTCTATTCCTCTCTTAATCCCAGGGTCTGTCAACGACGTGGCTTTCATTTGTTCCCAGAGAGCTGTAAGGAAGCTCAGAAATGATTCGGCACGCTGGGCGCCGTGGCGCACGTTTGTAATCCCGGCACTTTGTGAGGCCCAGGCAGCAGGATCGCTTGAGCCCAGCAGTTCGAGACCAGCCAGGGCAGCATGGCAAACCCCATCTCTACAAAAACAGAAAATTAGGTGGGCGTGGTGGCGCGCGCACCTGTGGTCCTGCAGGGGAGGCTGAGGTGGGAGGATCTCCTGAGCCTGAAGAGGTAGAGGCTGCAGTGAGCTGAGATCGCAGCACTGCACTCCGGGAAAGAAAGAGAGAGAAGAAAAGAAAGAAAGAGAAGGAAGGAAGGAGAGGAAAGAGAGAAAGAAGGGGAGAAAGAAGAGAAAGAGAAACCCTTCCCCCACTCCCAGCCCTTGTGCCCTCCACAGGGTCTCCGCAGGACCAGGATCCGTCGAATGTGTGAAAAGGGCCAAGTCACAGGTTCTGCGTGTGGGTGTCAGTGCACGAACGGCACAGAGTCCGCAGGCATTCTGTCCAACACAGGCCCCCCAGCTTCGTGTGTGTGTGTGTGTGTGTGTGTGTGTGTGTGTGAAACACGGCCACATTAAAAGCAATGCGTTCCTTGAATTCTTTTAGGTCCTGTCCCAGCTGCCCTTTCCCCCAAGGAGCTGCTGCGCTTCCCCTCCCCGCTCGCGTCTGCGCCAGCGTTCGCCCCCGCGCCTGTCTGCAGGACGCTTGTGCTCTCTGGTTTGCAGGTAGAAACGTGTTCATCCTTGTATCTACGAGTTTGCTTGGTATCTGGCACATAGTACACATTCAATACATGCTTGCTTTGTGAATTGTAGCTCTTGTGAGGGAATTCAGATAATCCTGGATCAGAGGGCATGGAGGCTGAAAGAACTCACGGATCAGCCGTCCAGTCTCATTTCATAAGAGAGAGACCGAGGCTCCCAGCATGGCCCCATTGAACCATTGCCTGGTTCGCTGGAGGCCTTCCTCCGTAAGGTCGGAGCTGGCGTGGCCCCCAGGGACCCTTTCCTTTCTCCCCTAGAACACCGCCCTGCCACAAGCTCTCCTAGCCGTGGACTGATTCCTCATCCCTTCTCTCCCTTGTCACCTTTTGGTTCCTCTGCAAGCTCTCCCAGGGTGCGGGACAGAGAAGATCCAGGAAGCCAAACTGTCTGCTGTGTTCCTAAGAGGAAACAATGTCTTGTGGGGGTTGTTTTTGTTCATGGTGGTTTTCTTAGTGTTGGTGGTGTTGGATTTGAAATTCACATTCAAAGGATGAAATTAAAACCAATGACCAATGGATGTCTGCTAATCTTCACATCCATTTTTCTTCCATTATCACAAAGATATGACTGGAGTTAGAAACAATGATATTATCAGGAACTCTGGGAATAAGTAGAAACAATCGCTCTCTCGCTCTCTCTCTCTCTCTGTCTCACACACACACACCTCTCTCTCACACACAACTCTCTCCTCTCTCACACACACCTCTCTCTCTCATATACACCTCTCTCCTCTCTCACACACACACACCTCTCACACACACCTGTCTCCTCTCTCTCTCTCACACACATGCACACACATACACACACACAGAGCCCCCTCACTTTTATTGAAGAGCAAAGGTAGCAAAGACATCCTGTGGCCCAGACAGTCAGTGGCTTTGGGCACTCATGTGATACCCACTAGACTATGATTGCTGTAAATGCAAGCCCGGAGTGTGGTTTCATCTGGTGCAGAGCGCTTTCATCTTGCTGCCTTGCACCCCAGTGGTAGCCCATCCACGTGAACGTCATGACCTGCACCTGAGCATCATGGAAATTGACTTAAGAATCAGAGCCAGAGCAATGGGTTCTGCAGAACCGTATCATCTTGCACAGAAAAGGCCATGTGTCACTGAATCTTTTCCCTTAGCCCATTCAGAAATACAGTCCTACTCTCAAGGGGCTGAAGCGTTTCTCCTTCAAGGCCAGTTCTTGGCTTACACTTGCCTCATGGGACCAGCTGGACCAAACCCAGTCTCCAAGGACTGACTGGCTCTCCCTGCTTCCCACCACCCTATCCCAGGCAGCCACCAGGCGGTTCAAAGGGACTTAGCGATCCCTAAGCTTCTGCTGTTTGACTTCAAGACCCTGAGGATTTGAGAGCAGGATAACCCTCACTCTGACATCATGCTTCCCGCAGCCTGCCGAGAACCTGAGTACATGTGTGCTTGTGTGTTTGTGTCCAGTGCTCAAGATAGGCACTGGAGCTGTCCCCAGGGTGGAGCACTGTGGCCATTCCTGTGGACCGAGGATGAGCAATAGGGAGGGCCAACCTTGAAGCAGGATCCTTTAAAAAGAAATGCAAGGCTTTCTTTTGTATACAAATCACGCTTCTAAAGTATTTTAGGTGGGAGTCAAACGTGTACCAGGGATGCGGAGTGGCACTAAAGACAGGATGGGGCTGGAGCGAACAGGAGCAGAAGTCTTGTCCTGTCCACCTGTGCTCTTGTTCCCTCTGCCTTTTTAAAAGCCAGATTTCTGGAAGTGCGACTTATATATAGTAAATTCCCTCCTTTTAGTGTATAGTTTTCTGAGTCTTGACAAACACTCAAGTCATGACCTCCATCACAAGATGTGAGAATAGTGCCAGCGCCCCTCCACATTCCTTCCTCCCCCTGTTGTCAACTCTTCCCCCTCCCCAGCCCCTGGCAACCCCTGGCCTGTTTTCAGCCCCTGTTGTCCTGTCTTCTTCAGAATGTCATAGAACATGGGTTTTGTAAACAATCTTTTGAGTGTTCTTTCACTTAGCTGAATGTGTTCGAGATTCATTAGTGTTATTGGGTGTGTTTGATGTTCATTCCTTTTCATTACTGAGTAGTATTCCATGGCATGGATGTACCTCAGTTTACCTATTCCCCGCTTAAGGTTTCCCTTTTGGGGCAATTATGAATAAAGCTGTAGGTTTGGAAGATACCAACAATATTCTTTTATAGTTTAAAACACAACTTATATTTAGCTCTTCCTGTCCTGAAGCTTATTGCAGATAGTATATCTGCTGGGCCACGTTCAAAGACTGGGGTCCCTGACTTCATGCTCCCTGACAAAAAGTGGTGTTTTTGGCGGGGGGTGTGTGTCAGCAAGGGGTGTGTGGAAAGAGAGACGAATTCAGAGCTTTGGAAGTGCAGTAAAGACAAAGTGCTCAGGGTGACTGGGAAACGGAGGTGGCAAGTCAGTCTTTTATTCACTCTACCTGTTCTGAGCTCACCAGCCCCTAAGCCCACCCACTTGCTCAGGGAGAGTGTGGGCCTCTGGAACTGGGCATCTGAGGACACTTCCCGGAGGAGGGGTGGAGTCTGCCCCTCACTGCAGGAGGCCTCCCAGGGAGACCGTGTGAAATAGGAGAGGGAGGAGGAGACGAGATCTCGGTATCTCTGCACCGACCCCTGCCAGTGCAGGGAGGGGATGCCGGGCCAGTCACCTAGCTGCGGAGGGCTCCATTTCACTGGATCCCTTTGTGCCTTGGATTTTCTCTCTTCCTGTCTTTGTCCTTTGGCAATCTGCTGTTCATTAGCACTTCTGCGGAAGACCCGGAGGCAGCACCAGAATTCCCACCTTAACCGGAGAGCCCTGTCCTTCTGCAAACACTCGCACAGGATGAATGTGGGACCCGAGTGGAAACCAGCCACAAAGAAATGGAGTGGGAGGGTCGTCTTTAAAATTGACTCCGTTCTCCCGGGCGTAGTGGCTCCCGCCTGTAATCCCAGGATTTTGGGAGAACGAGGAGGGTGGATTATGAGATCAGGAGTTCGAGACCAGCCTGGCCAATATGGTGAAACCCCGTCTCCACTAAAAAAAAAAAAAAAAAAATAGCTGGGCGTGGTGGTGCGTGCCGGTAGTTCTAGCGGTTGGGGAGGCAGAGGGAGGTGAATTGCTTGAACCCGGGACGCGGAGGTTGAGCCGGGATCGCGCTACTGCACTCCAGCCTGGGCGGCAGAGCAAGACTCCGTCTCAAAAAAAAAAAAAAAAAAAAATCACTCCGTTCAGAATACAGTGAACAGCCTTTTGACAGAAGAAGGACCATCTAGCTATCCCAAGCCGCTTGCCTGCCTTTCCTGCGGCCGTTGTTAGAAGAAACCGATGATTTCTATCAATAGGAGCCTCCTAGCTCGAGAGCGGGTGTTTGGAGGGGAGCCGCGCTCTCGGTGGCCACCTGCTGCGCTTGGGGCGGGAGGGGTGGTCGTGGAGGCCGCTTTCCTGTCCACCGACAGGGAAGCCCGGCCTGTTTGAAGGGGTCCTCGCCTGAGCCGAGGACGGCGGGATCTCCGGCCCCCAGCACAGCCCCCCTTTCGAGGACCCGGGTCCCCGCGCCTGCGGATGAGAGGCTGTTTTCGCACTTGGGCTTCGCGCTTCCTTGACACTTTCCTGTCTCTCGCTCGCCGCGCCAGGTCGCGGCGCCTGCCTGGGCGTCTTCTCCAACTCCGGGTCACCTCGGGGCGAGGGCAAGCGTTCCAACCACCACCGTCGGGGGTAGGGGTGGGGGGAAGCTTTGTGGAAACCGGCGGAGCTGGCTGAGGGAACGCCGGATCTCTAGGGCACCCACCAGTCCCCTGATGTGCGCGTGGAGGTCTTGGGCCTGACTGCGCTCCAGCCGCGGGTGTCCCCACCATCAGCACCGACCTCCGGGGAAGCTGGGCGAGGGGAGCCCTGGACTCTGGGTTGACCTCGACCCTGTCGGGTTCTCTTTCCTTCCACCCAGGCCCGGCCGCTTTCTGGCCTCTTTCCTCTCCGAGGAGGTCCCGGGCTCTGTTTCCTGGCCACGTCTCTCCACTCCCAGCCTGCCTTCTTTCCCAGGATCTGAGGTCTCTCTCCTTTCTCTGTCTCTGCTCTCTCCGCCCGTCCATTCCCTGCTTTGGATTTTCTATAACACTTCCATCATTCAACACTCTGTATTTGACTTATTTATTGTCCGTTTTTCTCTTATAGCATGTAAGCTCCTTAAGATAGAATTCTTCTCTATTTTGTTCCAGGCCTGTAATGTTCTTGGCACAGAGTAGGTGCTCAGTAAATGTGAAATGAATGAATGAGTGGGTGAACGAATGCATGCAGGAATGCCTCCCCAACCCTCCCTCTCCGTTGCTGGCCACTCTTTTCTGTCTGCCCTGGTCTCTGCCTGCCTTCCTCTGTCTCTCCCTCTTTTCCCTCCTCCTTCTTGCTTCTCCTCCTCCACTCCTCACCCTGCATTTTTCCCTCGATCCTGCTGACTTGGTCCCTCCATCTGGCCAGGATTTACGGGTTGGGTTCCCTGTCCCTCGGAAAGGGTGCACCTGGCTCCTGGTCAGCCTTCACCCCGAGAGCCCTGCGGCTTCCCTCAGCAATCTAACAGCCTACGCATGTAGCCAGGTTCCCAGCTCAATTTCCCAAATCCTGACTGTGCACAGGGAAGTCCCTTCTTCCTGCAGCCTCCAGGACCCGGGGACCCCAGGGTGTCCTTAGGAGCAGCCTAAATTTGGGCTGTTGGTTTGTAGGGGGTAGCAGCTCCACTGGCAGATGAAGTCGCCAGGAGCATTCGTGCCATCCAGGGTGGGCACACCCTCCACTCCTGGCCAATGTTCTACTCCGAGAAAAGGCAGTCCTGCACCCTGTGCTTCCGGTCCCTTGAGGGGAATGTTTCATTCTTCATCTCCCAGCAACTCTGATGGACGCAGCCTTTAAAATTTCAATCAGTCTCCCAGCATTTATTGTGCACCTACTGTAATCCTTGCTCTGGGCAGACCGGGATTTTGGTCACTGCCTTCACAGAGCATACCTTTTGGGATGTGTAGAGGGGAGGGGTGTGTGTGTGTGTGTGTGTGTGTGTGTGTGTGTGTGTGGACACCCAACCCCCAGATAAATTACCTTATAACTTCAAGGGGCACAGATGAATGAATAAAGTGCAAAATCATTTTCCTAGTCCAAGGATGTCAACCACGCTCTTGCTCTGGGCTCAGAGCAAACAGCACTGCGACTTCAGAAGTCTCTAACTGGGGAGTAGTGAGGCCCCACCTGGGAAAGAATTGGGGCCTGTGTCGCCAAGAGGGATCCCAGAGGAGGCAGTCTCCGAAGGAAAGGGCCCCTTACAGACTCAGCCTGTAGTCTGGCAACAAGACCCCCTATGGCCTGGGTGGTGAGTGACCTGAGCAGTAGGTGTTGGCTGCTCTTGCGGGCTGCTGTTGTCCCCAGGTCCTTGGATGAGGAGGGAGAGAGGGAACCAGGTTGGCAGCAGGAAAAGTAGCACACTTGGAGGCACCGGCGTGGGCACCATCTCCAGCGCGGATACCCCTCAACCTGCTGGAGCCCCTGCCTAGACTTGCAGGCACCGGGACCAGGCTTCAGTCCTGGCCTCAGCTACCCTGGACCTGATGAGGCCCTCCCTATTCAAAAAACTCTGGCATCCGTCCTGAACTCAGCAGAAATGTTAAGAGATTCCTTTTCACTCGTATTCCCCTTCCTGTAGGCTCTTAGATTATGAGATATAAACGTTTTTAAACACGGATTTTATTTTTTAAATGTCAAACATGCTCATTAAAGGAAACTTAGAAAAATTCTTAAAAGACAGTTTTTAAAAAGAGTTTTTCATGGTAGAAAGCCAATATTAAATAGAATGGAAAAAAAGAACTAAGATTTAGGATTCCAGGTTCTGGACCTGCAGATTCGCCCTTGCTTTGCCACCTCGGACAAATGCCTTAACCTCTCTGATCCTCTGTGTGCTGGTTTCTAAGGTGAGGGCGACAACACCTTCTCTCCCTCCCTCTTGCTAATGATTTTGTTGTTCCCTAGAGAAAAAAAATGAGATTTGAAAGTGTTCTGCAATCTGGAAATGACTATAAAATATGAGAGGGTGTGCCACAAACTCTGGGCCACAGGGCTGGAAGCACCAGGAAGCACTTGCGGAGGTCTGCGAGGGAGAGCATGTATTCGCTTTGCAACGCAGAGTAGTAATTTCGAAAGCAAGACCATTAACAAGCACTTCTCCCCTCCCGTCATCTGTAACTGGCTGCAGAGAACGGTTCCCGGGGAAACAGGGTGTGGGGGGGGGGAGGGGGGCTCTACGTCCACCCTGTATCCCCAAGAATTCTGAGTGTCCTAGGCACGGACCTTCGGACGTGAAGGAAGGTAGGTCTACGTGGCCTTGCAGCTGAATTCGTTCACCATTTTTCCCTCAGCAGGGACATGTCCTGCTCTGCACCCTGGTTCTCGGCCCCGCGCCCGCGGGGGCTCGTTCAGGGCACAGCGGACCACGAAGGTGAGGACCTTCGCCCAGGAAAGGAGACTCGCAGCTGAGTGCCCAGACCCGGCGAGGGAAGCCAGGGCCGCGTAGGGGTCGACCGGGCATTCGTTCTGTGCGCGTCACCTTGAAGGTCCGTCTGGAACCCTCGCAGACAGGTCCGCAGAGGCGCGTCCATATCTTGAAGGAATTCATTCCATAGAACGAGGGTTGACTTCTGTAGTCAACCCCTCTCTGGGGGTTTCTGGTTTTCGATTATAAGACTCTGGCGACCTTAGTGGCGCCAGTTTTTTTCAGATGTTGCTTTTGTTCCGGGTGCAGCGGCCAAGATCATGGTCTCAGACGTTGCACTTGGTTTAAAGCAAACTGCGACACGTCCCACCAAAAAGTCGCAGGAACTCGGCGCTAGGAAACCATCAGTGGTTTCGCGGCAAATTCCAGCATCCACTGTTTATTTTTATTTTGGGGGGAAACCAGAGTTTAGATTCCTCAGTACACGATGCACAGCCAACAATTTGCTTCTTCTAGGGTTTGGACCAGCTCAAGTCCCACAAGCCTTAATGGAATAGGGTAATGCAATTTACTCTTGTCTTGGAGATTTTTTTTTTAAGAGTACAGTACACCTAAGTAATTCTTATTTGTCTAAAATCTGATGACTTGACGCTGGGTCATTAGACCCAGGCTTTTGGGGGGTGGGGGAAGATGGTCAAAGACGTTCACAGTTAAATTCTCTTCCCAGACTATGGGAAAGGAAAGCCGAGAGAGGACGGGAATAGGGGTTGGGCCACTCTACCCCGGCCAGCCCAGGCATATCTTCCTTAAAAATAGCCCAGAGGCCGGACCTCAGAGCCTCCACCCGCTGCCCCCCTTCCCAGCGGCATCGGGATCGAGAGGGAAGCCTGGGAACCGAGAGAGGCCGCCGATAAACCGCCTCCAGCCGGCGGGCCAGCGAGGCCTTGAAATGCTCCCCGCTCCTGGCAACGCGCAGTCAACCTGCCTGCTCCCGCTTGGCCTAAGGGAGGGAGGGGGCGAGCAAAGGAGGAAAGGAGGGAAAAGGAAACACCCTCAAAAGAGCAGGCTGCTTGCCAACCCCTGGTCTGTCCTTGAGCGACGGCCTTGAGGAGAAAGTTGGGGCGCTGAACCTAGAGGAAGAAGCCTCAGGAAACAAAATTTTCTCTGTCCCAGGCGCCTTCCAGAGACAGCGAATATTCCTGGGTCAGGGAAGCCCAGGTTTCAGCCCACTAGGAGTACCAGCGGAAGGTGTGGGTAAAGGGCCGGGGTGGTGGGGGGTGGTGGGAGGTGGTAAGGGTGGCGGCCCGGGGCTGGCAGAAGCGGAGGAGCAGGGAATCTGGGGTTCCTCTCCAGCAAGCACTGAGCAAAAGCCGGTGATTCCACCCAGGGCTGTGGCAGCCCACCGACAGCACAGCCTGCTATAGCTCCACCAGTGTACACAGGAGGGGATTGAAGTTTAGGGAGGACGAAGAGGAGGAGGGTGAAGGCTCGCTGCAAGACCCCTCACGTCCCGCTGTGACCTATCCCGCACTGCTGCACTGCCGGAGGTCGGAGCGCCGGCGTCCTTGACTGTCGGGAGGACGCTCAGATGGCGCCCCGCCAGACACGAAACCCCAAGCCCCTGGCTTGTTGCTAAGAAAATTCACTGCCTGATCCCTCAGGCTCAGCTGTTTTCGCCCTTTGATGGTCGCGCGCGGGTGGTAGCTCTGGGACGGGGACCTCGGGCAGCGCTGGAGCCACAGACTTCCTCGGAGAAAGGAGAGGCCGGGGCAGCTTCCCACTCGCCCAAGCCCAGGCTTCCCACTCCCCAGAAAGGCCTTGCAGGCCCCTGCCGCAGGCCTTGGCTTCGTGCCTCTCTCGCTCACCCCCACGAGGATGAGAGCGGGTTTCAAATCGGGAGCAAGGGTCTGCTTCCTTCTCCGAGGCGTCTGAAGGATCGCAGATTGGCGTGTGCCCCGGAGACCGCTTTTCCCTAGCACCGGCCTTCGAGATCCCCAGGACCCCTTGAGCCTTAAGTTCCCACGTCTCGGGTCCGGGACGCCAGTTCTAAGGAGCAGGCTAGGAGTTGGGGGAAGTCGGAGAAGAAACCCTAAGTGGGCGGCCCCAGCTTCCGGGGCGCAGGCCGGCCGGGATCTCGAGGGAAGCCTGCAGTGCGTCCAGCCTGTGCGCAGGCCTTTCGCCGCTTGGCGCCCCACGCAGCCTCAGTTTCCTCTTCTCTGTTTGGGCCCCGGTGAACCTCCGCACCTTTCATTCAGGGAGGAGAATTCCCCGCGCAGCTGCGCTGGTTTCTTCCTCTGGGATTTTCCTGAGAATCCCCGGGAGTTGGCCACGATCCCACGGGGAGTTTCCTTCTACCCAGCTTCGAGTCCTGGCCTCGTCCTTAGAGCCCGGGTTGCCTTCACTCAGGCCGGGAATCCACGACTGATTTCCAGCTGCGGAAGCGGGTGGCGTCCCTAGCCTGCTTTCGAAGCAACACGGGTTTCGTGCAGGGTGGTATCCCGACCCCTCCCCCATCCCTCTAATCTGGTTTGAGAAGCCTGTGCTAGAGAGAAAAACACAGTCCAAAAAAAAAAAAAAGTTTAACCGAAAGCCTGAGAGCCACCCGCCGGCTGTTATCTGGGGCTGAAGGCTGCGGTAATCGATGGGTTATTTTTACGCGGTAATAGGGCTCTGTGATTGCTCTATTAACCTTTAGACCTGTCGGAGGGACTCTCCGGTTGGCAGCCCCGCTGCGCAGGGGCCTCCAGGCCCTGACGCCGACTCCCAACTCGCCGACACATTCCCCTCCCCCATTTCAATAGGGGACTGACGCCCCTGGGGAGCCCCTCCACGGAGAAGCTCCCCCAGACCGCTGGGCTCCCCGGCCCTTGCTGCGTCTCTTGGGTTGGTGCAGCGGCCGCCGCAGGCTGCAGAAAAAACGGAGAAAGATGAAAAGACAGGAGGCCACAGGAGATGAGAAGCGTCCCCAGGAAGGGATGCACACTTTGCGTAAACACAAAAAATAGAGGGCTGACCCTCGGTTCCCGACCATCTCCCTGGGCTTTTAGGAAGGCAAAAGGGAGGCTTTGGTCTCTGCGCTCTAAGGAGGCAGTCTGGGTGTCTCCTGAACCTCCCCGGAGCCCGGTTCTGGGAGGATCCCCACTACCCCTGCCCAGAAACTTGCGTCCAGCCCCGGGCACCTCGGGTGACCCAGTACGCCACACGAGATCGGGAGTTGAGTACAAGAGGTCACCTTCCCCTCTACGAGCCCCGCCCCTAGCCCACCGCGCGGGATGAGGACCACGGGAAGGGGGGCGGGGAGGGAGAAAAGGAACTCATTAATAAAGCTGACCCTGGGCACCACAGCGAACCCAATCGACCTCTGGCTGGGCTGCGGGTGAAGCCCTGCGCCCTGGCAGTAACACTTGGGCGTTTTCCGCGGAGACCCCGGCGCCTGGACTTTGCCTGGTGGGGGAGCTTTCCGCACGGTCCCGCAGCCCGGCGCCCAGCAGAGGTGCAGCCGGGGCTGCGCACCCCCGCCCCGCCCTTGCACGTGACTCCCACAGGCCAGTCAGCGCCCGCGGGCCGACGCGCTGGGCCGGGGACCAGAGCTGCGAGCTGGGGACTCAGAGGCGGCCGGCGCAGAGGCCGCGAGAGGCTTCGTCGCCGTGGCAGCTCCGGGGGCGCCCAGGGGAGAGCGCGCGGAAGCTCCAGGCCGGGCAGGTAGGGCTTTTTTCTTTCTTCGCTCTTTCTCGCGGTCCCTCAAACTCGGAGCTCCTCGGCTCTTGCTGGTCTGGAGGTAGAGAAGTAGCCAGTGGGAGGAAAAGAGACATCCACTACTCCCTTCCTCGAAATTGGCCAACCCCTGCTCTGCTTTTGACTTTGCCTTAGCCATGTCTTTAAGTCAAAGTAAGATCTGGGGGTAAAACAGGGATGTTGGAAGCGCCTTTGGATTCTTACCATGTGAACTTGAACGCTTTCAGTCCCTGCCCCCGGGTGCACATTCTCCGGCCCTTGTTTGCACATCGCAGGCCGGGGCCTGGGTGGTGATGGTGGCCGTGTGAAGTCGCCGAGACCGACAGACCCGGGAGAGGCCGCACGGCCACTCGTACATGGAGGGAAGTAGACGGAGGCGTGTCGCCGGGCGGCGGTGCCAGGCAGCGCCACAGGGCCTGGGGGGCCCGGGAGGTGCTCCGAGGCGCGGGGCGGCTGCTGAGCGGCTGGACTGTTGATGGCCTTTCTGGCCAGCCTCCTCGCCCTCGGGGCTGGGGTCCAGGGACTGAATGCCCTTGTGGAAGCTCACCACCCCACCCACCCGCGTTGCTTCTGCCTGAAACTGGCCGAGGGCCCCAACCTGGACCGGAGCCGTGACTTCCCTCCGCCGGCCACGGCGCTGTCCGGATCCGCGGCGTTATGTCGCTTGGCTTTGGGCTCAGGAGTCACCGTGGCTGAGGGGGATGCCGGGGTGGTGAACTGCCACCAGGTTGAGGAAAGGAGGGGCCTTTCGGTTGGGGAAGAGCGTGGTGAGGGACCCACGGCCAGTGGAAGCCGTGGGGCAGCGCGGCCCGCACCGCAAAGGTCGGGGAAGCGCCTCGGGCAAGTGTTTCCTGTGTTCCCAGAAAAGGAAGGCATCGACAGCAGGTTTCAGGCTTTTAAAGAAGCACTGGGGTGTGGTGGAGGTAACGCTCCGCACAAGTCTGTGTCTCCTCTCTGGCTGCGGCCCGCTTGGTTGTGCCGGCCAGTGTGTGGTGTGACCGTCCTCCTTGCTGCAGGCCGAGGGCCGAGAGCCCAGGCTCGAGCCCAGGCCGGTGAGGAGTGTCCTGGAAATGGACGGGGACATCTGGGGGCTTGCAATTATCCCATTCTCAAAAATAGATCAGAAGAGGGCTGTTGGTTGATTCTTGAAAGGAGAGCGCATTTCCTGTGAGCCTGCGAATTTGGGGTGAACTGGGGCGAGTGATCAGGAAAGCGAACACTCCCAGATTCTGGCAGTCTCAGGAGCCGCTGGGCTTTCTCCACTGCCTACAGGATCCAGGATCAATTTCAGCAACCAGGCGTTTTGCAAAAGTAGCTAATTTCTTGTCTTTCCAGAAAGGTATGGAGGGGTATTTTCTCCACCTTCTACTGTTCTAGTAATCCAACTAAGGCCATGTATCAGCCATTTGAAAAGGCAGCGAATGTGATAAATACAAATATTAGATTTGTAACATTTTTGGTATTTACATTTCAAAGTCTGCAAGTTGCTACCTGTATGTATACTGGAAGTTGGATTACAAAATTCTGAATCTCCTTTCTTTTCCGTAGTTACGAGAGAAAAAAAATTATATTATCTTGAAGAACTACAGGAGTTGAGTGTTACAGAAAATACAATGAAATAGATCAGCGACTTGATTTAAAAATTAAATACTGAATCTTTTATTAAGGCAAACCTATATAGTTCTTTAACTTTATTTTCAAAAGGAAAAGTTGGTGACCTCAGGTCAGTTTTTTTGTTTTTCCTGACTATTCTCTAACCAAACTTGCTGGAATGAACAATTCACCAGACGAATAGTTTATTGCATATTTTGAAAGCAAATAAGCTTTTAGGAGTTACCATGTGACTATGTAATACAATACAATACTATTAATTCCATCATGATTACTAGTGATGTTGCAAAAATGGTGAAAAGCATTATGTAGTGTGTATTAAAGATTCCATTTCCAGATTTTTACAATAACAAAGATGATCATTTATTATAGTGCATACATCTGAGGTATTTTCTAGTGTTACATTAGAAATCTGTAGTAATAGTTAACTATTATTTAGAACTTTCCTTTTGCCTTTTATGACGGTTTTATAAAAACCTGCTATAAGTGCTTTACAAATATTAATTTATAATCTTCACCCCTAAGCTTCATGATGACTCTACAAAATAGGTACCTTTAATATTTGCATTCTGCAGAGGAGGAAACTGAGGCACAGAGAGGCTAAGTAATTTGTCCAAAGGTATTCATTTTGTAAGTGTCAGAGCCTGGATTCAGTGTATAGTTAATATCCTTGTAAGTCTGCTATTGAAATAAAAAAGAAACCGTTGTCAGGAGTAGTTGCCTCTTCTTAAAGAGAGAAATGGAAGTGCGGTGGCCAGCCTCAAGCCCTTGGAGCCCTACTGATCCCATTCCCTTCCCCCACCCCTTCTCATTGTACTTTGATCTTAGACAAGTTTCAAAAGTTTCCAGTGCTTCAGTTCCCTCTTGTAAAATGAAGAGAGACACCTGTACTTAGCAGAGTTGCAGAGAAAAGGACCTGGAGGTAATTCAGACAGCAGGTAATTCAGAAAGTGAAGCTCTTATTTTATCAGAAAAACTGCCTTATAATATGGAAACACAGGATGCTGGGAGCATATAATCAAGTTCCACAAACTGCTCTTTCCCCAAGCGTCCCGGTTGGTGTGCTGATTCTGCCTGTGGGTAACTCGTGATTCTACGTGAAGAACCCCTTCAGTGAATTAGAATGGTCCACTGGATTATTCTGTAAAGCGACATTGTACGTTCCTTTCACTTTTCTGGTTCCCACATACAATTTGGAAAACATCTAAATTATAACTATTTGCAAGAAACCTGTAGCTTATCCAATTTGACGTCCACATGGTGCAGTGTATGGATGAGAGTTTCTCAGTCCTCTTCATGAGACTTAGCAGACACCACTGTTCACTTATAAACATTTGTACTCTACTTCTATATATATGTTTTAAGATTACAAACAAAACTTTGTTAGGTCACTGTTTGGTAAAAAGTTTGTCCTTGTGCCCCCAAGGACAATATAAACTTCTTTCTAGGCCAAGAATGCTTGGGGAGAGATGGGGAGAGCAGAGGAGATGAGAGATTTGTTGGATCCCAGGCACTCTACATTAACCCCAAACTTTTGGACTTAGACTGTGCCAAAAATATGCTTGCAGAATAAGGTAACATTAAAGACCTTTGGGACAAGCAATACAAAAATAATTGACCAAGATCACAACCAGTAAACTACATGCCCGAGACCCGGGAAGCCCCTGGTCCCTGGGGCACCCCTCCCCATGCTTACCTGGGGCGTCTGATCCAACGCCTGCACAAAACAAAGAACGCCGCTTCCTGGCACCGCACTGCAGGGCCTCCGCAGCTGCACCCCCAAACCCCCGTGGGGACTTCGTTTGCAGCGTGGGAGAAGCAACCAGGCAGGTGGAGAATGGGTTCTGAAAGCTCTGGGATGAACCGCTCTCTCTTTTTGTCGTTCCTCCTTTAGGACTCCGGCTGCAGCGAGGAGGAAGCAGCCAGCCTAGCCCTCTGCCCTGGAGCCAGCCTAGCAGCTTCTGCGCCCATAGCCGCGGGTGTCCTGGAGGCCTCACGGCGGGACGAGTGGGGGACCTGAAGGCCCGTGCGCCACCTCCAGGCCTGGACCCTGCCCTCCGTCTTCTGCCCTGCTTAGGCGCCCCGGACCTCCAGGCACTGGGTGAATTCAGCTGCGCCTGCGTCGCCTTCCGGAACCACCAAAAATTCAAATTAGGATTTTCCGGAGTCAACAGGAGCCTAGAGTCTTTTGCTCAATGCCGGATTTAATACGTATATATATTTAAGCGATTTGGTTCTTTCCCTTTGACTTTTGATCTTCGAGACAGCTCCTTTCACGCACATTATTGTTGCCGTCGCTTTCTCTCCCCGCGTGGCTCCTTGACCTGCGAGGGAGAGGGTCGGACCCGAAGCCGGGAGCTCGCCGGGGCGATGTACCAGAGCCTGGCCATGGCCGCGAACCACGGGCCGCCCCCCGGGGCCTACGAGGCGGGCGGCCCCGGCGCCTTCATGCACAGCGCGGGCGCCGCATCCTCGCCGGTCTACGTGCCCACGCCGCGGGTGCCCTCCTCCGTGCTGGGCCTGTCCTACCTCCAGGGCGGAGGCGCGGGCACGGCGTCGGGAGGCGCCACGGGTGGCAGCTCGGGGGCGGCCCCGTCGGGTGCAGGGCCGGGGACCCAGCAGAGCAGCCCGGGCTGGAGCCAGGCCGGAGCCGACGGAGCCGCCTACACCCCGCCGCCGGTGTCGCCGCGCTTCTCCTTCCCCGGGACCACCGGGTCCCTGGCTGCCGCCGCCGCCGCCGCCGCGGCCCGGGAAGCTGCGGCCTACAGCAGTGGCGGTGGCGCGGCGGGCGCGGGCCTGGCGGGCCGCGAGCAGTACGGGCGCGCCGGCTTCGCGGGCTCCTACTCCAGCCCCTACCCGGCCTACATGGCCGATGTGGGCGCGTCCTGGGCTGCTGCGGCCGCCGCCTCCGCCGGCCCCTTCGACAGCCCTGTCTTGCACAGCCTGCCCGGCCGGGCCAACCCCACTGCCCGACATCCTAATCTTGGTGAGTAGGGGCGCAAGGTCGCGTGGGTGGGTCTTGAGCCCTGTTGGGGGCCCCTGGTTTTTCATGAATGCCTGCGTTGAGCTGGGGAAGGTGCTCGAAGACCTCAAGTTTGCAGTGCAGGGCTGGCGACATCGCAGCCCCAGGAGACCGGCTTCTGTACAGGAGCCGGGTCTGCCCGTCCGGGCCTCTTCTGAGACCGTGGCGGGGCACTGTGGGTGACGCGGGAGGCCAGCGGGCTCCCTGGAGAGCCGGGGGCAGCGGCCCGGGATCCCTGCGTGGACGGTGCTGGAAATCGCTGGGTTCTGCCCCCGTTTCCTCCCCGCCAGCTCTCGGGCCCCCGCGGGGAACTGATGACAGTGGTTTGGACCTCAGACCTTCTGGGCCATTTGGCGGCCCAGTTGGAGGATCCCTCAGAGTGGCAGATTATTTTCCTGTCGGGGATCTCACACCGAGAACAAAGGAGGGATGGAGCAAAGGAGACGCCGGGGAGATGCGCGGAACAGGAGCCGGCACCGTGCGGGCGTCTCCTGCCGGACGCGTGGGCGCATCATGCGGGCGGCAGGGGCGGACCCCCGTCACTGCCCAAGAACACAGAGGCCAAAGGGCTTGTTTATGACGCCCGAGTTAAACGGAGACTGCAGTCGCTTGCACGCGTGGAGCCTCCTCTTCTCGCGCGGGCAGGCGTTGGAAATAACCGTTGTGGTAGGTTCCATGCAGCCTTTGCCTCAGCGGTCCGACAGGGAGGGACTGCAACATCTCAGCCTCCACTGATTTACAAGTAAACGCAGCGGGATCTGAGAAGGGGCCTGGGCACAGGGGCTGGGGGAGAAAGGGAAGTGGCCACACCTAGTTCAAAATGCAAATGACCTCTGGAATGTTGGGAAGGGACGGAGGAGAGGGTTTGGATTGAGCCCACCCTGTGGGGGAGGGGAAGCCCGGATTTGAAAAGCAGAGCTCGCGTTTATTGACCACATACTAAGTGCTAAATCCTTCTACATTTGTTCTCACTTTGAAAAGTAAAGGCTGCCCTGGCCAGGTTTTCAGTATTGGGCTGGCTCCGAGAAGGGCCCCGGCTTTGAAGCGTTTTTAAATTATCCTCTGGCCCTGGGTGGCCAGGGAAGGTCCCGGGGGGTACAGCCAAATACACATCGCCGGCAAACTGATTAACCCTGGAAGTGGCGCCGAGGCCCAATCTGTGGCTCTTGGCGTTCCCTCCCGCTCGCCCCTCTTGGGGGAGCCAGACGGCCACCCCCAGGGGAGGAGGGCCGGGCGAGCGTCTCAGTGACCTTTGCACGATAGCAGCGGCATCTCCACACAATGGCGCCCAAAGGTGGGAGTGCCGGGCGGGGGGTGGGGCCCGCCCTGGCCTTGCGCACTGACGGAGGAGTCCTCTCTCTCCAGGGCCCTCTGGGGCCTCTGACTTAAAATAGGGAGGACTGGGTCAGGAGATCGAGACTATCCTGGCCAACACGGTGACATCCTGCCTCTACTAAAATACAAAAAAGAAAATTAGCCTGGCGTGGTGGCGCGCGCCTGTAGTCTCAGCTACTCGGGAGGCTTAGGCAGGAGAACCACTTGAACCCAGGAGGCTGAGGTTGCAGTGAGCCGAGATTGAGCCATTGCACTCCAGCTTGGAAGACAGAGCGAGACTGTCTCAAAAAAGAAAAAAAGAAAAAGTAAAAGAAGGAAAGGAAGAAGGAAAGGAAGGAAAGAACGAAAGAAGACAAGGAAGGAAGAAAGGAAGGAAGGAAGGAAGGAAGGAAGGAAGGAAGGAAGGAAGGAGGGAAGGAAGGAAGATCATGTGACTACACGCACTATTCAGATTTTAAAATGTCAGCCGTGCCATGTAGAGGCAGCTGCAATAAGGGATGTTTCCCAAATTCCCGTGTCCGCAAATGGCAAGCTGACCTCCCTGAGCGTCTCCCTGCCAGAACTGCCACCTGTCTTCTCTGGGCTCTTCCCTGATACCTCATGAAGTCCACAGCCTTTGGGGTCAGGCCTAGAGGGTGGATTTTCTCTGCTGCACACAGCCAAGTGTTTTGGGAGAGCTGTGGGCTATCTCGAAGAGGGAACACAGGGCATGTTGAACTTGCTGGCTTTCATATCTTGGACGTGTTCTGCAGGTGGCACTTACATAAAAGCAACTGAAGTTAAAAGCAGCACATATAGCCAAGCACGGAGGCTCATACCTGTTATCCTAGCGCTTTGGGAAGCTGAGGCAAGACGATCATTTGAGGCCAGGAGTTCAAGGCCAGCCTGAGCAAAATAGTGAGACCCTGTCTTTACAAAACATATTGAAACATTAGCCAGCCGGGCACGGTGGCTCACACCTGTGATCCCAGCACTCTGGAAGGCTTAGGCTGGCGGATCACCTGAGGTCGGGAGTTCAAGACCAACATGGCTGTGTCTACTAAAAAAAAAAAAAAAAAAATTAGCCAGGCCTGGTGTTGCATGCCTGTAGTCCCAGCTTTGGAAGCTAAGATAGGAGGATCACATGAGCCCAAGGCCACTGTACTCCAACCTGGGTAACGCAGTGAGACTCTGTCTCAAAAAAAAAAAAAAAAAAAAAGGGTAGTGCATATGAATGTGCTTTTTATTTTTATTTTATTTTATTTTTTGAGGAATTGAGAGTCTTTATTGGGCTCAGACCAGGAGTCCACGGGTCTTGAGAACCTCTGTGTATTTGTCAGTTTTCTTCTCCACGTTCTTCTCGGCCTGTTTCCGTAGCCTCATGAGCTCTTTCTTCTTCCGGTAGTGGATCTTGGCTTTCTCCTTCCTCTTCTCCTCCAGGGTGGCTGTCACTGCCTGGTACTTCCAGCCAACCTCGGGAGCCAGGCGCCCCAGACAGGCAAACTTCCTTGCAGGCTTCAGACGCACGACCTTGAGGGCCGCAGGAGCCACCATCCGCTTTTTCTCGTCGTAGGGCGGTGGGATGCCGTCACACCTGGAGGCGTCCCGGGCGGCCTGGCCTCGCTGGGTCTCGTGGACCAGAAGATGCGGCTGCCGGCCCGGGAGTAGTGGGGGCCTCGGGAAGGCTTGGTGTTCATCCGCTTGCGGAGGAAAGCCAGCTACTTCAACTTGTTTCTGTAGAAATTGCCAGAAATGTTGATGCCCTCGCAGCGAACGACCACCACCTTCCGGCCCAGCCGTACCTGCGTAGCCACGATGGCTGCCAGGCGGCCCAGAAGATGGCCTCGACCATCCAGCACCAGGACCTGCACCTCCGCCATCTTCGGGAGCCTCCCGGGAAAGCATGAATGTGCTTTTTATATGTTCTTCCCATCACTTGGGCCCTCCTACCTGCCTGGCGACTGTAGTGAGGACCAGCCCCAGATCCTAGCTGGCCTGGTAGTGGAGGGAAGATGAGAACTGACCCCAGCTTTCCAAGCAGTTCCCACGGAGCCCTAAGAAGGCCAGACAGTGTGGTGGGAGGAGCACAGGGTTTAAAGTCAGGCAAACCTAGAGTCAGTTTCAGGAGCCTCGTGTCATCTTGGGCGAGTTACTCCTCTCAGTCTCACGTCTTTTTCTGTAAAAGGGGATCATCATAACTATTTTTAGTGATACCTTAAATCAGAAAAATAAGGTAAGACTTTTGAAGGATTTGGCTTTGGCCCTTTGTAAATGATGGTTATTTTATTGAATATCGAGTCACTGTCATGTAGAGTTACCTATGTTGCTGGTGTGCCCAGGACTGAGGGTTTTCCCAGGACTTGGATCCTTAGTGCTAAACCTGGGACAGTCCCCAATGACACAGATCGCTGGGGACTCAATGTGAAATGGCGTGACTCATCGTGGTTTAGTAATGAGCTGAAAGCAAGGAGGAGCAGCAGAGGTGGTTCTTTTCTCTGTCTGGGAGACTCTGGAGGTTATCACCTAAGGGCTACCATCTGCATTTGGTCTTGAAGGGTGAGTAGGAGTTTGTCAGGGAAAGAACCAGCAATTTCTTTTAAGAAAGAAATATTGATCATTTTATAGGGGGAAAAAAAAGAAAAAAGAGGCCAGATACAGTGGCTCACAGCTGTAATCCCACACTTAGAGGCTGAGGTGGGAGGATTGCTTGAGCTCCAGAGTTCAAGATCAGCCTGGACAACATAGTGAGTCCCCATCTCAAAAAAAAAAATTAGCTGGGCATGGTAACACATGCCTGTAACTCCAGCAACTGGAGAGGCTGAGGTGGGAGGATCGCTTTAGTCAGGGAGGCTGAGGCTGCAGTGAGCTGCGATTGCACCGCTGTACTCCTACCTGGAGAACAGAGTGAAGACCCTGTCTCTGAAAAAGAAAAAGAAAGAATATGCCCTTGTTTTCTAATATGTTTTCTAATGTTTCATGGAGTACCCATGAAATAATACAGTGCAGCCTGACCTTTGTTTCAATAATATATTTGTCACTATAGGTAAAAACTATACACACTAATTCACCCTTAACTCAGAAACTGTTTTTAATTTCAATAAGGAGAAATAAGAGAACATTTTAATTTTTCTATGTAGCTGCTGTAGTTTTAACCATATCTTGCCATAGTTCTTAGGTTGATTATTTGAATAGGGCAAAAATCAAAATAATAAAAGTTAACACTGGCCTCTGTAAAGCCCTGAACTTAGGTTGGAAGTAATAAGTGTGGCCTGACTGCAATGTATGTGAACTTTAATTCACTCCAAGTTCCATATGAGCTACGACCCTAAAACAACTGTGAAAGTCACTAGTTAGGCTGCTTGAATGGAATTATGTGACCTTACTGAGGGCAGGTACAGAGACTTACTCATTTAAGTGCCTGGCAAATGTGGGGCACTTAGCAAATATTTGCATAGGGATCATGGTGGTAATTTCCCCAGGACTCTGCCCTGCCTGGGTCCAACCACACAGAATGGCTTCGTGAGTCCTTTAAGCAGCAAACTGGAGAGCCCTAGGGAAGGGTGGGCAGGATGGAAGAGGGAGCTTGAAACTTACTGGAGGAAATCAGGGCTTTTAGGCTGGAGAAGTCACTGGGTGGGTAAAAGCAAATTTCTAAAACACGCACACACACAAAAGCCCATAGCCTTTTAACTGTGTCTTATTACCAAGGTAAGCAGATACTAGATGCGAGAAGAACACTTGTAGGTGATTGTAGTTGTGTGGAAATGTAACATGGAATATGGCTTGTCTTCATCATAAACTCCTGAGCACTGGAAGCACTGTGGTGGAGCTGTACACACAGTTCTTGCAGTTTGAGGGCTAGAATCTGCCTGTGCCTGTGAAATAGGAGTAGCAGGAGAATGAAGCTGTTTCCTTTAAAAGAACCCAGTCACGGTGGCTACACATGTATCTCCATATGGCAGAACTGTGGAGCTGTGCTCTTAAAATGGGAGTCTTTTATTGCATGTACATTACACCTCAATGACGCTGATTTTTGTACCAGTTAATGCTTGTGAGTTGGAAAGGCTGAAAAGGAGACCGAAATGGAAATAGATTGTAAATATACCTTGACAGCTCTATGGTAGTAGGTGTTATCGGAAAGGCCAGGAAGATATATTTTACTATGGAATATCAATTGTTTTATGTAATGGAGAAATAAGCAGTTAGGATATTCTCGAAGGATTTCAAAAATTTTGAATCATTTTTAGAGTCGATAAAAATAACAATACAGTGAAATATGTGTACAGTATATCACCATGTTACCCAAACAATTTATTTAAAAGAAGTTTGGCCCCATTAGGTATGGAGTGAGGGCTTTCAAGGTATTCAAAGAGTCTGTTTATGGTGCAGGTCAGTGAAAAACCCTGAAGTGTTTTCTGGATCTTTTGGGGCCTGCTTATCAAGTACGCCAGTGGCTTTCAGAGCCAGCTCATTTGTGCAGGGAGCTTTGTGAGACTGGAGAGTGATTTGTCAGTCTTCAGGAAAACCAAGGTTGTTTAACTTTCCGGTTACCACCCTGAGCAGGTCAGTCAGAGTTGGGGTTGGTCTGTGGTACTAAGCTGAGAACCAATTAAATAAGGAAGGTGTGTTGGGGTGGTCAGGGGTGTGTCAGTACCTCTAGTGAGCCCTGTCACTTGCCCAATTGTGTCCCATCAAAAGGTCAAGCCACATTTGCTACGCACTTTCTATTACTCAGGTAGAATGATGCCCAGGAGACAGTTCTAGATAACACCTTATTCTGTATCCCTCCCCATTTCTTTTCTTGTTTAAATGCAGTAAGAAAACAAACATACTCCAAGGTGTGAGGAAACAGGAACTCTGATACCTGTGGGTGGGAGTGTAAATCAGTCTGACCTTTATGGAGAGTCTTTGGTGTAGTTGCCATAAAATTGCAAAGTAGACAGCCTTGACAATGAAATTTTCACTCTAGGGATTTATTCCACAAATACACCAGCACATATTAATTGCGGCATTGTTCTTAATACCAAATTGGAAATAATCTAAATGTGCATCATTAGGGACTGTGTTTATGCACCTGCCACATAGAAACCAGAAGCTTTATAGGCATAAAAATAATGAAGTTCATTATCTAATGCATGGAATCCTTGAAGACATTTATAAACGTAGGAAGTGTATATAGCTTTTTCTTGACTTTTTGTGTTAAAAAGGAAGAAAAGGATTATATTCGCTTGAAAATAGAAAATCTCATGAGACATTTGTAGCACAGATTGCCTGTGGGGAGGAAAGGGGGTAGTCAGGGATAATGGTAGAAGAGGGACTTTCACTATGCATGCCTTGGAACTTTTTGAATTTTTTAACCACCTTAACCATTTTTATAGTCATTTCTGTGCTTCATTAATCCATTAAATAACAAGAAAATACATTTAAAATACAGGGAAGTTAAGTTTTATCTAAAAATTTCAAATCATTAGCTGGGCACGGTGGCTTACGCCTGCAATCCCAGCACTTTGGGAGGCCAAGGCAGGCGAATCACAAGGTCAGGAGTTTGAGACCAGACTGGCCAACATGGTGAAACCCCATCTCTACTAAAAATACAAAAATTAACTGGGCATGGTAGCATGTGCCTGTAATTCCAGTTACTCAGGAGGCTGAGGCAGGAGAATTGCTTGAACCTGAGAGGCAGAGGTTGCAGTGAGCCGTGATCATGCCACTGCACACCAGCCTGGGCGACGGAGCAAGACTTCATCTGGGAAAAAAAAAAACTTCAAATCGCCATTTTACGTATACAGTTCAGTAGTACTAAATATATTTGCATTGCTGTGTATCAGATCTCTAGAACTTAAACTTTACCTGTTTAAAATACTACTGCCGTTCTTCTCCACACCAGCCCCTGGTAACTTGCATGCTACTTTCTTTTTCTTATAATTTGACCACTCTAAGAATCTCGTACAATTAGAATCATGCAGTATTTGTCCTTTTGTGTCTGGCTTATTTCAGTTAACATGCTGTCTTCATGATGTATCCATGTTGTAGCATGTGCCAGAATTTCCTTCCTTTCAAGGCTGAATAATATTCCATTGTATGTGCAGCCCACCTTTCGTTTAGCCATTCTGCCATAGATGGACTCCTGAGTTGCTTCTCCCTCTTGGCTATTGTGGATAATGCGGCTATAAACATGGGCGTCCAAATGGAACCTTTTGAATTTCGAAGGATGTGACTATATTACCTATAATTAAAACCATATTAAACTAATTAAGTTTTAAAACATAGGCCAGGTGTGGTGGCTCATGCCTATAATCGCAGCACTTTGGGAGGTTGAGGCAGGCGAATCACGCGGTCAAGAGATGGAGACCATCCTGGTCAACATGGTGAAACCATCTCTACTAAAAATACAAAAATTAGCTGGCTGTGGTGGTGCGCCCCTGTAGTCCCAGCTACTCAGGAGACTGAGTCAAGAGAATCACTGAAACCCAGGAGGTGGAGGTTGCAGTGAGCCAAGATCCTGCCATTGTACTCCAGCCTGAGTGACAGGGTGAGACTCTGTCTCAGAAAAAAATTAAAATTAAAATAAATAAATAAAAACAGACATATGATATTCATGAATCAATTTCCTGAAAGTGTCCTCTTTAAAAAAAAAAAATTCTATATTTAGTGTTCATGGATGCACAGGAAAACTGCTTTAAGGCATAAGTTGTTTTTTTATTAAATTAGTCTTTTACCTATTCTTTTACAAATTCTTTGGAGTTTTTCTTTGTACTCAAGCTTCCTCAAGATTTTAAAAGACAGATCAAAATCATCCTCAGTGGCAATGCCGTATTTGGCTTTTGATTTTGTTTCTGTCATAGGAGGTTGCTTTAGTGAGGGGGGGAATATCTCATCCTAGTCTCAGTATTGGTAGTAGATCTAAGTCAGCAACTGGCAGACACCCCCAACCCCACAGTACTGTGACTTCCCCCCTTGTGGGCATACACTCACACCCTAGGCAATTCTGACCTCTCCAGGTAGGTAGTTTTCCCTCAGGTCACATTGGGGTTACCTGCCTGAAAACCACTAACCTACTGCAATGATGGGATTGTGTGAAGAACAAGTTATCTTCCTCCAGGGCAAGGTGATTCTTTTAAAGCTTTCTTTTAAGCCTGTCATTTTAAGACAATTTAATTGTACTGAATTTAGAGTTGAAGCCAGTTGCAAATGTCGCTGCTTGTGTTTGCATAAGAAAGAGGAAGTATGCTGGTTTTCCTTTCCTTGTTCTAGAAGCCAGCAATTCTTGCAGACGAGAGCTGCTGCTTTAAGAACATGAAGCAACTTTTCTGACATCTGAGACTGTTTGTCTTTTCGGGACTTCTTTGTCTAACCTGCCTGCAGAACCAGGTGATAAGGCTGTTTTGGAAATGAGTATCGCTCTGCTGTATTGACCTGATAGGCCGTGACATAGCCTATACAACATAGCCTACATTCAACATAGACGGGTTACTAAGACTAATTTGATGGCTATCTCTAGAGCTACTCTTTTGTCACCTTCTAAAGAAGACAGGGAAGATAATATGAATGAGGTTATAATAGGAATAATCTTGAATCTGTTTTAATTTATACAAAATACATTTATAAATGTTGGTACATTCATGTTTGGATACTGGCTAACACCTTTTTAGGGAATCTTGCACAACATTCCATTGTGAACAGTAAGGTGGATCCCTGTCCGTGAAGAAATCATCTCCTGCCAGGGACTTTCTCTAAGAGGTGGACAGGATGATCTCTGTTTTGCTAGAAAGGAAGCTGATACCCAGAAAGAGGCTGTAATCTCAGGTCCCCATGGGTAGTAAACAGCCCTGGTTTGAAACTCAGGTGAGCCCAACCTGCAGAGTTGTACTTTCCCCCTTTCCCCACACTTTGCATTTGCCAAATCTGATATGAAGGCACTTAGCTCTTCAGAACCAGAAGCTATGTGTGATTGAAGGGCTCTATTAAACCTTAGATTTGCCTTGACTTGTCACTCCCATCCACTTCCTCTCCCCAGGGGAGCTTCTTGTCTGAGTTTCCGTTTGCTTCCCACCAATCACTGTCTCTCTAGGTGCAATGTCGTCCTAAGGAATCTTCTGTCTCGTTTCTCAGCTGCAAGCTGTACGGTTGAGGAATGCAATGTTAGGAATCCCAGTGTTGCACCAACTTCCTTTTTAGCCCTTGGATTCTGGTGTGCAGAAAATTAAAGAGACTTCCCAGGATTCGGACCCTCCCAGCGAGAGGATTCTCTGGCTCTGCGGAAACCGTTGGCTGCTTAGGAGCAAAACCATATGGCTCGCTCAAAAATCCCTTTCCTAAAAGAAATCTAAAACTGTTTTCTCTGTCGTCCCTTATCTCTGAAGATTCAAATGTATTTGTGGTAGAGGCTGAGAAAGAAGAGGAGAAGAGCACAGTAATGAGGATGTTAGTGAATATAAGAAGAGAGCCATAGATGACGACAGTGACTGAAGCCCCAGGCAGGAGAAGCCCCGTGGAATGGTTCTCAACTGAACGCAGCAGCCCATCCATGGAAGCTTTCTTGTTTCTGGCAGGTGGCCTGTGGTTTTATCTATTACTGCTCTGTAATCAGAATTGAGTCAGGATATTCAAGCTTCTTATCTGAATGATGGGAATTTGGTTTTCTGGTCTTCTGCATTTTGCAGAAGCCCAATAATGGACTTGATGTTTTAAATATCTTTTTTCCTCCAAAGGAGGAATGTAATCCAGACAGGTGAGCCATTCTGCGTGTTTAAAGTCATTGGAAAACCTCTGCAACTAAAATTTGAGGCTGTCTTTAACCCACATTGAGTAGTTACAGATACACTTTATTTTGGAGGATGAAAAATCAAGAAGTTACTACCACAATTTGGTGGGAAACTTTGAATTTCAATGTTTTCCTTTGTACTCAAGCTTCCTCAAGATTCTTCCAGGCAGATCAAAGCCATGGGTTTTGGGATCCCCTAATCGCCAAATGCAGTTTTGCTTCTTAAAATCTAATTCAGTCCTTAAGTTGTTTTTCAAGTCTTCCTTTCTACTCCCCAGTTTAAATCTCCATTTCTACTTCTAGAAATCCAGTCAAACCTTATCACCTCCATTTAGAATTGATCGATAGCAACTGGTGAGCAGGTTAATTATAATCGCAGAATAAACGCTGAAGTCTCAAAGTTCACCACTTTTGCAATGTTTCCAAACCCCTCGGGACCATGCCAGGAGGCGCTCATTGACCCATTCCGAGCAGGTGTGGGAGTCTGAACCAGGGGCAGACAATCGGATCTGATTCAAACAACTCAATTTGGTTTCTTATCTAAAGGTTTTCCTATCTTATGATGTCTGTCATTTCAGATAAAAAAAAGTTCATCAATTTTGTTCTGATAAAAGTTTTCTAGTTGCTGTTTTATCAGCTTGGGTTGAAATTGTATGTGTCTCTGTCAAGGTCTGCAGTGACCTTTTCAGATATTTTTTATCAGGTATTAGGTGGAGGAGTCCTTTTTTTTTTTTTTTTCTTTCTTTGACCTAGAAAAGAATGACTTGACTTCCAAGATCGTAAATCAAACCAGGTAAAGAGAGGCAATAATACAGGTTACCCCTCAAAATTGAGTAGGCGGGGAAAACAAACAACAAATAAAACCTTTCCCTAGCATTTAGGGAGAACTTAACTTGACCCTAAATAAAGAATGTGGTTCTCACAGAGTGCACAGATATAGGAAAATACTGCTTATTTTAAAAAAGAAAATGTTTTCCAGGCCAAAAATGGCTTCAGAAAAACACGTAGTATTTTTTTTTTTCAAGTAGTGTCAGGGAAACTTCTTTCTTTTGTTAAACTCAATGTATATTTATTACCGAAAAATGAAAAACTCAGATAAACCAGTGTGAAAATGATTGGTAATCTTACCATCCGAAGATAACCACTGTTGGGCATTAGTCCTTGACTTTTAATTATCATACATTTACAAGCATGGGTATAAATACATTATTAAGTAGTCATAAAAGTTACTGTTTAAAGTCCTTACGGCACTGATGGCAGTTTCTGTAAAATTAGTGATCCAGACTGGACCCTGAAATACTGATGCCTTAAATAGAGCTGAAATGAGAAATTGGCCAGCACTGTCAATAACTGGCAAATGGGAGAGTCGCATGTAAAAACATCTTTTTCAGTCTTACAGTATATAATTTATAGCCACGTTAAAACTAGAGCATATTTGTACATTTTAAATTAGGGTCCTTGAAGTAAGGTGACCCCAGGATGTGTGATTTACAAAGCCCCGACTCACTGCGGAATGGGAGTCACAGCTCTCAATCTGCTATTTGAAAGCGATCCCAGCAGCGGCATGGAGGTGAAAGCACATTGGTCTGGCAAGAAACCCTGGGATCCTCTCCCAGACCCCTCTCTTCCTGCGGGGTGACTCACTGTGCCTCTCCCTGCTTGTGTGGCCATTCGTAAGGTGAAGAAATCAGGCCAGGTACAGCAATGGGGAGAAGGGCTGCTCCATCACCCTTTGGAGATGTCTACATTCCAGTGTCTTCCAGCGTGCCCCGTGCGATAGCCGTTCAGGCTGCCTTTGTCTTTCCCCATACCACAGAGGTACCTTCATTAACAGTCAGCCTTCCTGTGCCTGTGTGGACATCAACTCGAATTCATGCATGCTGGTGTCAGATACATTTCCATGGCTGCCTGCCTCATTTTAAGCAACTCTGTGAAATCTTGGGTTTGATGGACTCATTTTTTCTTTTTAACTTTTATTTTAGGTTCGGGGTGCACGTGAAGGTTTGTCACATAGGTAAACTTGTGTCACGGGGGTTTGTTGTAGAGATTAGTTCATCGCCCAGGTATTAAGCCCTGGTACCCAATGGGTGTCTTTTCTGCCCCTCTCCCTCCTCCTACTTTTTACTTTTAATTAGACGCCAGGGTCTGTTGTTTCCTTCTTTGTGTTCATAATTCTCATCATTCAGCTCCCACTTATATGTGAGAACATGAGGTATTGGGTTTTCCATTCCTGCATCAGTTTGCTAAGGATAATAGCCTCCAGCTCTGTATACGTTCCCACAAGAGACATGATCTTGTTCTTTTTTATGGCTGCATTGTTTTTCTTAATGCAAGTTGACCTCAGGTGCTCTGAGTTTCCTGCTGCTTGGGCTTTGCTTGTCTGTTAACACACCCACTGAGTGTTGTCTGCGGGTCTAGGCAGTGGAGGAGATTTCATAGACGGTCAGCTCCCTTCACACCCCAGCTCCACATGTGTGATTTGCTTCATCCACCAGCCAAGAGATAACTTCTGCCTGCTCCCTGTGAGCCTGGCATTGATCAGGCTGTGAAGATGCAAAATGAACAGAAGGGTCTCGGAATCCCAGCAGCTTAGAGCTTGCTAGGGAGGGATGTACACTTTTAGGGAAGAGAGTGAAGAGCAATGGGGCCTAACTGGGTTCTGTGTAGCCCTTGGGATACCGAAACTGACCTTGGCACTGAAGGCAAGGCAGACTGTGGAATCCTAAAGGATGAGTAGAAGTTTCCTGACTATGGGAAGGTCATTCTGAGCCCAGGATTTAGCTTGAATCCAGTGGTTCTACAGTCCCAAGTGGAGGGCAAATGGGAGGCAGGAATGCAAGCAGAGGCATGGCCTTGAGGGACGTTTGAAGGCTGGAAAAGTGAGCGGGATTCCAGCAGCACTGCGTGTAGAAAGGTGCAAGCTCCTGGTTCTTGGTTTTTGTTTTGCACTCATGCAGGGTGATGAGCGCCTCCCGCAGAGTCACGCATTTCTCACCGGAGAAGGAACTCTGGTTAAAATGAAGCCACACGCTACAGGCCTGTTTTGGAGGAGTTATGCGAAGTTCTTCAGCAGTAGGGCAGGGCGGCTGTATGGTTTGAGTTCAAGCTGAGGGGCAAGAGGGAACAAAACCCGGGCCAATTCTAGTCCCCAGTCTGGATCCCTGCCCTGGGAAGGAAGAGGAGTGTTAGTTAGTCTGACCTAGGAGGCCATGCATCTTATAATCGTGCCCTCTTCTAGTTTCTCTAAAGGCGGTGGGAGTGGCCTCAAGTGGGAATACAATATAGATAATCTCAGGGGACCATACTATGATGCAAGGATGGATTGCCAGTCCCTGTAGAGTAAATTCACCTACCTCCGAGAAGGTGTAGCGATAAAGAGGAAGGGCTCAGATTAACCGCTGTTTGTCTCTAATTTGAACCTCTCTCACTTTGTTCCATCACCCTTCCTTTAATTTTAAGTTCAATTTCTACCTTTTAAATAAGTTTAAAACAATTTTTTTTTTTGAGATGGAGTTTCGCTCTTGTTACCCAGGCTGGAGTGCAATGGTGCGACCTCGGTTCACCCGCAACCTCCACCTCCTGGGTTCCAGCAATTCTCCTGCCTCAGCCTCCCAAGTAGCTGGGACTACAGGTGCGCACCACCACGCCAGCTAATTTTTGTATTTTTAGTAGAGACGGGATTTCATCATGTTGACCAGGATGGTCTCGATCTCTTGACCTTGTGATCCACCCGGCTCATCCTCCCAAATTGCTGGGATTATAGGCGTGAGCCAGCACACCCAGCCAACAGTTTTTTTCAGACAGGGTTTCGCTTCATTGCCCAGGCTGGTCTCTAACTCATGGGCTCAAGCAAGCCTCCTGTCTCAGCCTCCCAAAGTGCTGGGATTACTGGTGTGAACCAGCACACCTGCCTAAATAAGTTTTTTAACGTGAAAACTTTCAAACATAATAGCAGAGAGTAGAACATTCATCCCTCCGCTTTGACAAATATGAATTCATGACCCGCTCTTGATTTCTACATTACTCACTTTCCTCCATTCAGTGTTATTTTGAAGCATTTTCCAGACAGCATGTCATTTCATCTGCAGATACTTTCGTATAGATCTCTGAAAAGTATGAGGACTCTTTTATTTAAAAAATACAGCCCCAATGCCATGTTATCATCCTGAAACAAATTGTCACTCTTTACTGTCATTAAATATCCAGTCACTGTTCAAATTTCCAAGTTTGTCTAATTGTCTTTAATGCCTTGTTCAAATCAGGATCTAAATAAGGTTTGTGCATTGCCTGTGTTATGCCTCTTAAGTTTCTTTTAATCTATGGGTTTCTCTTTCATCTCCTTTTGTTCCCCTTGCATTATGTTTGCTGAAGGAATGAGGTTCTTCCCGGAGGACTTCTGCAGGCTGGATATTGTTGACTGCATCCTCTTCGTGACATTGAACATGTTCCTCTGTCCCTGTTGCTCAGATTCAAATGGGCATGCTCAGATTCAGGTTTGTGATGGCGGCAGCCATGGATGTTCATCACCTAGATCCTTTGCTTTGTTAGGTATTGTCAGTGGTGTTGTTCTGATGCCATCATTCCTCCTGCGTTTGTTAGCTGAAATTCTTCTGTAACAACAAGTACATTTTAACTTATTGAATATTTGGTTACCTTGAAGTATAATTTGTCTAGGAAAGGCTGGATCCATGCCTACTACTGTCACTTTATTTTTCATTGTTCAGAAGGACAAATTAGTTCTCTATCATCCTTCAGTGATTACCAATGAAATTAAATTGTTTTCAGTATGATTAAGAACTCATGGACTTTGGCTGAGTGTGGACGCTCATGCCTATAATCCCAGCACTTTGGGAGGCTGAGGCTGGAGGATCACTTGAACCTAGGAGTTTGAAGCCAGCCTGGGTAACATAGTGAGAGCCTGTCTTTACAAAGAAAAAAATTTTTTAATTAATCAGGGGTAGTGGCATGTGCCTGTGGTTCCAGATACTTGGGAGGCTGAGGTGGGAGGATCGCTTGAGCCCAGGTGTTTGAGGCTACAGTGACCCATGATCCCACCACTGCAATCCAGCCTTCGTGACACAGCACGACACTGTCCAAAAAAAAAAAAAAAAAAAAACCCTCATGGGTTTAAACATATGAATGTGTTTCTGTCCATGTATCCTGACTGATTCTCAGATTGTCCCATCTTTGCTAGAGCGAACTTGCTCAAACTGAGCTCTTTTGACAAAATCTTAGTTTAATAGTTTCATGCTTTCCATCCTATAAAATGTCCTAATCTCTTTTTATGAGTGCTCCGTTGCCAGGTCTGGATTTGGCCATTTCCCCCAAGAAACCTGGCTTGTGTCAGTGAGGAATGGTGTTTAGAGATCAGTCTCAGTGCTAGCTCTGCCAGCTGGGCCTGTTGCTATTGATTACTATTGGGTTAGTCATTCAACAAGCAGAGTTAGGAAATACGTATCCCTCCTGCTCCAAAGATGAGATGAAACACAGCATGTTTTCATACTGTTGCTTTCAATTCAAATTTAGGGCTAAAGGCTTTTACTTGCTTCATTTATCTTTAAAAAAAAATTGTGGTCAGCTATATATAAGATAAAATGTAGCATTTTATGTTATGAAGTGTACAGTTGGGTGGAATTAAGAACACCCACACTGTGCTACCGTCACCACCATCCATCTCCAGAACTCTTTCATTTTCCCCGGTGAAACTCGATACCCATTAAATAATGTCCCATACCCCCTTCTCCCCAGCCACAGGCAGCCCCCATTCTGCTTTCTGTCTCTATGAATTTAACTCATGGCCTCAAGTGGAATGATACAGTGTCCTTCTGTACTGGGTTCTTTTGCTCTGGCATAGTATCTTCAAGGTTTATCCATGTTGTCGCATCTCTTTTTACGAAGGTTGAATGACACTATGTTGTATGGATCGACACCATATTTTGTTGATCCAGTCATCCCTCCACGGTCACTTGGGTTGCATCTGCCCTTTGTCTGTTGTGAATAATGTTGCCATTTTTACCTGAGTGAACAAGTATCTCTTCAACTCCCTGCTTTTACTTCTCTTGGTATATACCCAACAGTGGCATTGCTGGATCAAAGGGTAATTCCATGTGGTTTTGAGGAGCCCCTGTCCTGTTTTCCACAGAGATGGCACCATTTTATATCCTTTGTGGCATCTTTACATCTGTACATCTTTTCATCCACACCAAAAATCCTGTTCTCAACAACTCCAACGTAATTCTTCATTTTCTTTATGCAGTAACATCTACCTCTCCGAGTGGTCATTGCAAAACTCCACCAGCAGTGTGAGCTCAGGAACCGCCCTCTGCGCCACACCTTCTCCTGCCTTTTGACTCTGGGGTCACCTGCAGTGTTTCTGGCTCTTGCCTGTGGGTTCCTCATCACCTTCATGAGCTGGTGGCACATGGGCAGGATGATTAAATAAGTGCATTAGGGACACAGGCACACAGAAGAGAGAGGAGAGAGAGAGAGAGTGCATGTGTGTGTGTGTGTGTGTGTGAAATGGATTGCCCACATGGAGGTTGAAGGTAGAGGCTTGAGAGAGAAGGCAAAGGTGATCAGAGGCCTAACCCAGCTTTGGAAGTGAGTGGGTGATGGCAGAGGCCATGGAAGGAGAGAAAGTCACAGGCCAAATAGGGAAGGAAGGCCATGGGGGCGGAGCCAGTGGCTACTGCCTTTCTCTTGAGCTCCTGTGGCCATGGTGTGAAGGGAAGAGCTTTGGGCTGCATGTGTAAGACAGCTTCCATGTGCCCCTGACGCCCGCAGTGTACACAGGCTACGGGTGGGTCATCCCGATGTTCCCCGCCTGGGGGGCCTTTGTGTTTGCTTCACCACCTTTCATTCTCTGCTGTCCTGTGTTGTCGTGGAGGAATCATGCTGTGTCCTTGGAGCTGCCTGTGCAGCCCATGCATTCCCTGTGGGGCTGGGGTGGAGGTGAGGGAGGACGGATACCCTATAGTCAGTGGAGTCTGGTCGTGTGGCCCAGGCCGATGTCATCGCACTCCCCACCAGGAACTTAGACCCATGTTTTCCCAGGAGCTTCGTTTGCTGGGGTGAGAAGGTCTGGAGGCACTTTTGAATATGGAGTTGGGGACATTTTGAGTAGGCTGTGGAAGTTACGAAAGACTGTCTTCACCCCAAGCCCTGCGGAAGCCTCCTCCATCACGCAAGGGCTGGGGACTCTGATTCCGCATGGGCCCCCACCCTCAATCTTCCGGCTCAGGGCACGTGCTGGGAAGTGGATGCCAGTGCCAGGGAGGGAATTTGCTTAACCAAAGGCCTCTTTTTGATTGGTGTCCTGCTGGGAGAAGAGCAGATTCTGCAGTATTTCTGGAGAGAGCTTGGGTTTTGCTGCGCAGGCTGGGCTGAGTCTTGGTCTTTGTGGGGAAGGCCAAGGGCCGTGGAGCTCCTGCCGGTCGCTCTCGACTCTGGAGGTCAGACTCAAGACATGCTGCCTGCTGTCCTGGTGGGGAAGAGCTGAACCCAGCAGCCTCGGCTCGCAGCGAGTGCTGACGCTGAGCCATTCTTACTTGGCACCTTGGTGAGCCATCTGGAGCGATGGCCTCATTCTTTCTTTCTACCGCTGTAATTCCATGACGCCGTCTATGTAGACGCGTGTCGTCTCTAGTTCCCTCTCACCTGACTGTGGAAGAACTGGAAGGAAAAAGAGGGAGAATTAATGAAGGTCGTGCCACCTCAGCAGCACAGAGGCAGGCAGAAGGGGCATCTCGCAAGTGCGGGAGAGCCTGCGGGGCGCCGGGGCATCTGGCCTCTGCGTCTCTGCAGGCAGCTTTTGACTCATCTCAGGCACCGTTCCTGAGCGTTGGTCCGTGGCCTCTGTTCTCACTGCTGCTTCTGGTGCTGCCCTCTCATTTGGATAATAGTTCCATTAGTCTGGAAATATTTGCAGGGCAAGAATTATGCCATGTTTCCTTTTGGGGTCTGGAATACCATCACCTGGTACAGGCCAGACAGATGCTCATGGTCCTCCACTGAAGAGATGCAGCCCAGATTCATTCTGAAGCATGGGGCAGCTTGGCTCACGTATTCAGACCTCTGCCAGTGGCTCTGCCGAGACATCTCGGGGTGGCGTGGGGAGCGGAGCCAACTTTGTAAAAGGAACCTGAGAAAACAGTAGTCCAAGGATGAGCCTGTCTAGATCCCTGGCCAGTTTTACAGGGAGAAGGACCCTGAGAGACGTCGGGGGAGATTGAGGGAGCAAAGGCACCCAAACCCTAGGAGGCCAGGAGGCGAGGGGAGAGTGCAGAGAGTTCTAACATTGTGTTCTCAAAGGCAGTAACACGGGAACAGAGCATTGAGGTGGGGCTAACACTGGGGACCTGAGTCTGAGGCAGAGGAGGAAGGTGCAGGTGGAGGTGTCCTGGGGACAGGGGGACAGGTCGCAGTGGCCGGCATCTGAGGACTAAGGACTGATGCACATGTAGGATCCTCCAGCCTCTGTTCAAACCCTTGAGAGCAGGAGAGAGCCCCTAGGGGAGTGGAGGACGGCAGAGGAGGAGCTCTGCAGAGCGGGCTTCAGAGGCAGCTGGCGGCCTTGGGAGGCCCCGAGCCAGGCCAGGAGATGAGGAGATGGACAGGCACGTGCCCTCATGTTTCCTTAAACAGCCCTGGCTTCACTTCATCCCTTGGTGCTCTGCTGGGCCCTGATGGTGCCCTCGTGGCTTCTGAAGGCCCCCACAGTCTTCACCTTCCACCAGTGTCCTGGACTCCGAACACATGACTCACAGTCTTCCCCTGAGCTCAGACTTCTGGAGTTTTCCTTCCTCTACTTTGTCCCTTCCCATCCCGGGTGCCTTAGCCCACGTTGTTTCCCTCCACCTCACTCTCAGTAGAGTCCCAGGATCCTTCCCGGAGGGCCCCGGGAGGCACCAGGAGAGCTGTGTGTGCCAGCCTGCCTCTCAGCCCCATCATAACAACGCCACAGGGAAACAACTCCCATCAGACCCTGTTTAAAGGCCTTCAAAGGCAGTAAGTGCCTGTCAGTCTTGGAGGATACTGACTCCCTGCCTGAAAAGCTTCACGAAAGTGACAAGACACTTTTCCTTCGGGTAATGTCGATATTCAGTTTCCTTCCCTGTGTAAACATATCTCCTGGAGTGGCATTAATAATGGGGACCTTTCCCCAGGACAAAGCAGAGGGTAGGCGGAGAAGGAAAAAGAGGATGGACCCGCCCTCCAGAAGGGGAGAGCTGGCCATATAAGCAGCTGTTCCTGGTGAAGGCGGAGCCCACTAGCCAGACCCTTTTTTCCTTTATTTTCAGGGCTTTTGCTTATAATCCTTATCGGGACCTCCAACTTTTTATTTGGCAGTTGATGAGGAGAGGCAGTGGACTGTAGTAAGTGGTGAAGGAAGCTGGAGTCAGACACCTGATTTAAAAATTCCAGCTAGCCTGGGCATGGTGGCTCACTCCTGTCATCTGAGCACTTTGAGAGGCCAAGGCAGGCAGATTGCTGGAGCTCGGGAGTTCGAGACCAGACTGGGCAACGTGGTAAAACCCCATCTCTACCAAAAATACAACAAATTCACCAGGCATGGTAGTGTGTGTCTGTGGCCCCAGCTAGGAAGGCTGAGGTGGGAGGATTATTGAACTTGGGAGGTGTAGGCTTCAGTGAGCCATGATCTAGCCCGGGTGGCAGAGTGAGACTCCATCTCAAAAAAGAAAAGAAAAAAATTCTAGCTTTACCCCTTACAATGTCACCCAGTTTTCATGCCCATAAAATTGGAATGGAAACTACTCCATAGAAGCTAAGAAATAATATTCATAAAGCATAGTACTTGGCATATAGTAAGTATCTATAAATGTCTTTCTTTCTTCTTTCCTTTCTTTCTTTCTTTCCTTTCTTTCTTTCTCTCTGTCTTTTTCTTTCTTTCTTTTGATATGGAGTTTCACTCTTGTTGCCCAGGCTGGAGTGCAGTGGTGTGATCTTGGCTCACTGCAACCTCCGCCTCCCGGGTTCAAGCGATTCTCCTGCCTCAGCCTCCCAAGTAGCTGGGACTACGGGCGTGCGTCACCATGCCCAGCTAATTTTGTATTTTTAGTGGAGATGGGTTTCTCCATGTTGGCCAGGCTGGTCTCGAACTCCTTATGTCAGGTGATCCACCCAGCTCAACCACCCAAAGTGTTGGGATTACAGGTGTGAGCCACTGCAGCCAACCAAATGTTAGTCATTAAGCCAACCATTAATAAATGCTAGCTATTATCATTAAAGGAAATATTCAAAATAGGATCTTTTGGGTTTTACTTTTTTTTATTTTTGAAGCAGAGTCTTGCTCTGTTGCCCAGGCTGGAGAGCAGTGCAGTGATTGTAGCTCGTTGCAGCCTCAAACTTCTAGGCTCAAGCACTCCTCCTTTTTTTCTGCCTCCTAAGTAGCTGGGACTACAGGTGTGCACCACCATGCCCAGCTTTTTCTATTTTTTTTTTAATTATCATTTTGCTTTCTGTAGAGGCAGGGTCTTGCTCAGTTGCCCAGGCTGGAGTACAGTGGTGTGGTCATGGCTCATTGTAGCCTTCAACTCTTGGGCTCAAATGACCCTCCTTCCTCAGCCTCCAAAAATGCTGAGATTATGGGTTTGAGCCACTGTGCCCAGCCTTGGGTTCAATCACATAAAGGGTTAGGTTGCACAGGAGGCTGCCTCGTTGAGTTAAGTGGAGTTTTATGTTACTGAGAATTGCCACCTTTCTCAATATTAATCTACATTTAGGTCATAGACTCCATATCCAACTTACTGTACTATAATTTCTCTTACGTAAGGGGGCATATTTAGGTAAGTAGAGGCTAATTGGGCTTATAATCTTAGCTTTAGTATATTTTAAAGATTCAGCTGAGGGCCAGGCATGGTGACTCACACCTGTAATCCCAGCACTTTGAGAAGTCAGAGCTTGAGGTCAGAAATTCGAGACCAGCCTGGCCAACGTGGTAAAACCCTGTCTCTACTACAAATACAAAAATTAGCCATGTGTGGTGGCAGATGCCTGAAATCCCAGCTACTCAGGAGGCTGAGGCAGGAGAATCACTTGAACCCCTTTGCAGTGAGCCATGTTCATGCCACTGCACTGCAGCCTGGGCGACGGAGCAAGACAAACAAGAAGATCCAGCTGAGGGAGCTGCGACCAGATGACTTTCTCCAGTGATGTTTGAACAAGAAGAAACAATGCAGAAGCTACTTAGGTTGAACTTGGAAAGGAAGAAGGACTGTGTAGTTCAGTAGTGTGTGTTCTGAGAAAGCCGTCACATGGTTGGTCTCTAGTAATCTCTGGAATAAGTGAATCATTCTAGCTTGAATTATCACGGCCTAAAATTGTGTTCACTGAAAAGCAGGGGTTAAGTCCGCTGCCTTGTGAATTTCTGCCTGGAAATGCATCTGACCCATGGTGGCTGCTCAATTCTGAGTGAGTTTGGAGAAGGAATGAAAATGAGGAGGAGTTACTTATTAGCTAGTTGTGCATTTTTAGTTTTTAAACCCAGTACATACTTCCTGGATATTCCTACCACTTACTATTTGTTGTTGGTGGTGTTGTTGCTGTTACTGTTTTTGAGACAAGGTTTTGCTCTGTTGCCCAGACTGGAGTGCAGTGGCATGGGCATGGCTCACTGTAGCCTCCATCTCCTGGGCTTAAGGAATCCTCACACCTCAGCCTCCTGAGTAGCTGGAATTACAGATGTGCACTACCATGCTTGGCTATCTTTTATATTTTTTGGAGATAGAGTTTTGCCATGTTGCCCAGGCTGGTCTTGAACTCCTGAGCTCAAGTGATACTCCTGACTCAGCCTCCCAGTGTGCTGGGATGACAGGCATAAGGCACCATGCCTGGCCTCCAAGAGTGGGTTTATGGGCCGGAGTCAGGATCCAAATTGCTAGTGTTTTCGTCTTCACTGCAGGAGTGACATGGATGTGGTGTCCATCTCAGAGGAGCTAAATGGGCTTGCCTAGGCTTTTGATTCTTTGTGAAGATGAATGAATTGAAACCAGATACCACTTAGATCTATGGGCCCTTCTACCTCTGACAATCTGAGAGATTCAGTGAAGGTGAACACTCACTGTCGGGGATGTTTTAATGATTTTACTAAAAATCAGAATAGAACGTGAAACCTAGGAGAAAGTGAAGGGTGATTATTTGTGCTGTTCTGATCAGGAGCCAGGAGCTGTCTCTGGGCTCCATGTAGGGGCATGAGGACAAGAACTGGGCAGAGGTACCGACAGCAAAGAGGAGGATGGAGCCTGGGTCTTCGGGCCATGGCCAGCCTGGTCAGCAGAGCAGTTGTGGGGGGAAGGTGGGATATTTGGTGGTGGCTTTGAGGCAAACACTGAGTGCTTATGGCATTCCCTGCTGTCTTGGCATTGTTGTTATTTATTCCCAGTCACTGTCCTGTGACGAGGAGCTGCAATGACATGGGCAGGAGAAGAAACCCAGGTCACAAGGACCTGCCTAAGGCCACACAGGGCCTGAGGCTGGCGGGACCCAGGTCAGCCTAACTTTTCTGGCCAGTGCCCTCTCTGTTGACCTCGTGTCATCTGCACCGGGAGCTCCCATTTCAGGGCATGTGGCTGAGTGCCCACTGAGGCGCAGCCCGAGTGCCTGGAGGCTCTGTCAGCGCGGCTTCCAGGGCAAACCTTGGGCAGTCTCCTTCTCTCTCCATTTGTTGCCACAGGACTCTCCTCTGGTCCCGACTTTTCTGGCTTTTCATTACCTTGCCTGTGATCTTTTCACGCTTGGTCAGCAAGAGAATAATGTTGCAGCTACCACTGCCTCTGAGTTTCTTACTGGAAGACTGAGTCTTATGAAGATCCGGTCTTGAGGCGTTTCCTGGCTGAATCAGCAAAGCCACAGTGATGCACATTTGATTGATGTATTTTGAGGCTACATTTATTCCCAATTTTTATTTTCTTGGACAGATGAGCATATTATTGATTAAAAGAGAGAAACACAGTAGCCAAAAGTGGAAGCAGGCTACTTGTCCATCTCTGGATGAATGAATAAATAAATGTGGTCTACGTGCACAATGGAGTGTTACTCAGCCTTAAAAAGGAAGGAAGCCTTGCACTGCCACAATGCAGGTGGAAGACATTATGCTAAGTGAAACAAGCCAGTCACAGAAGGACAAATACTGTATGATCCCACTTCTTTGAGGCCCCTGGAGTAGCCAAACTCATGAAGACAGAAAGTATTCTACTGGGTTGCCAGTTGGGGTGGGGGTGGGAAATGGGGAGTTAGTGTTTAATGGGTGCAGAGTTTCAAGTTTGCAAGATGAAAACAGTTGTAAGGATTAGTTTCACAACAGTGCAAACACATTTAATATCACTGAACTGCACACTTAAAAATGGTTAACATTGTTAATTTTGTATTATATGTATTTTACCACAGTTAAAAATAAGAGAAAAATGGAGAGACAGTGTACAAGCTTAGCAAGGAGAGAGTAAACTGTAAAAACCTTTTTCCCAACACCTCTTTCTATGTCCTCCTTTGGCCGAAGGTGTAAGTAGCATTAATGGAAGATTAGGTAGAACTATTCATCCAGCATTTGTTCTATATTGCTTTTCTGGCTCTTCAGTGTTTCTGTTTGCCCAAGTCTCAGTGTTAGCCTGCTCTCACAGCAGGGCTGAGCACCAAGGAGAAGGTTGTCCTTGGTGAGGAAGTGGAAAATGGTGATTTTAAAATGTTGTGCTACAAGCAACTAGCCCAATTTTGATCTGCAAATTTATCATGTTTATCATTTGCATTAAAATTTTATGTCACATAAATAAGGTATAGCAGTGAATGCACTTTCATAATTTCCTTTGGAATGCAAATCAGATTGGATTAAAACTATTACCCACATGTAATAAAAGATTGTAGATTTTCTAGCAGCTTCATGCCTTACCTAAGATGTCTGCCAAGTAAGTGAAAGTTATTTGTAAAAGGACAGATTCAACTGCTAGGCTTTTTGTCATCCAGTTATGCTCCAGGAGCACTGATGACAGCGCAGGTGCTTTAGATGGGAGGAAGGCGGAGAGCGGGGTCTGTGGGTCCCCTTTTGTAGGGAAGCTCCGTTTCGTCCCCTTTATATTGATTTGTAAATGTTTGCTTGGCTAAAGAATTCTAAGGCTAGAGCAACAAAACAAAACAGAAAGAGTTTGGGGAGAAAAGAGTGAAGTAACACCAAACAACCTGCTCCTGCAAAACAAGGATGAAATAGGTAATTCAGGATACATGTGACTGATTGCTGTCAAGATTCATGGACACATCAGGTGAGCCTAAGGCTGAAGGCTGAAGATGAAGAGGAGGTGACAATTTGAGGAGGGTGTATGTTTAGTTTGAAGAACAGGAGACTTCCTGCGAAGCCTATCAGAGTAAAGGTTTGCTTTCTCCTCTTCTTCCCTGAAGACTACCACATCAGAAGAAAGGAACCCCCCAAAACAAGTAAAACTTTTATCTGCAGTGAAATTAAGAGACAACTCATACCCCCAACTATAGAAAACTGCCAAATATAATATAAATCCAGATCACATTGAGGGAGACTTCGAAAGCTGGTCCATACCTCTCAGCTCTCCAGCCGGGAGTAAATTTCCCTGTTAATAAAATAAATAAGGTAGGAAAGAACATGGCAATGTTTTCATTATTTGCAGACAAAAGACTGGTCAACTTCAGTAAACAAGTAAGTAAGTTCCCTGTGGAGAAAGCTAGAAAGCTTTACTGAAAGGCATGAAAGAGGACATGACTAAATGCAAAAAGATACTGTATCCTTGGATTGGAAAAAGTTGGCAGCATTCTTTATTCCAAACGCCCTGAAACAAATCTATAAATTTAACACAGTCTCAGGAAACATTGCAACAAGATTTCTTAAATATGACCTGTCCAGCTGATTATAAAATTTATATGAGTTATTGTACAAGAATAGCCAAGATAATTTTTTAAAAGAAGACTTAAGAAAGGGGAACTTGCCTTATCAGAAATCAAAACAAACTAGAGAGGCGCTGGCACAGAAGCTAAAGCAGTGATGTTCACTGCAGCGCTCTTGTGTGTGGCAGTGAAAAATGACTTGCTGAAATGCAGCCAAGGGATTAGGAACGGGGAGGCTGTGGTATAAAAAGATTGGCATTAGCATTAGCACTGAATCCTACCGAATGGCACACACAGCTAAACAGCTGTGGGAATTATGGAGTAGAATGTAAATGTTATGTGCCTTAAATGCAAAACTAATAAATCCTCTTCAAAGAGAGAAGTGCATCTGTGCTGATAGGGAAGAATGTCCAAACAGATACGCTTCCCTGAAGACACAGCTGTAGGAGTACGCATGTTATGCTCCCATGTGTGTTCAGCACACTGCTCTGTTTTCCCCATCCTGAGGGAGCCCCTTTCTAGGGGAGGATTATATCCACCACCCTGATGACACAGGCTTGGCTATGATACTCGCTTTGATAAAGAACGCGTGATTCAAAGTCACTATGCAACTTCCACACAGAGGCATTAAGAGCCATTACGTGGTTCTGCCTTGACTTTTTGCCCCCTGCCATGAGGCTGGCGTGAGCCAGATAGAGGTTTTGCCTTCAGCCTGCATGTCTGAGTGAAGCACACACATAGAATTTCAGCCAACTTGCAACTGACATGTAATGTGAACAGCAGACAAATAAATGTTTGTTTGTTATAACAGCTTAAACAGCACCAAAGCAAGCATGTGTTTTATGCATATACATTTGAACATGGCTATAACATATCTCCTATATCCCAGATACACTTCTGTCATGTGTATAAACATATATGTACAAGGATGCCTGTTGAAGCATTGCTATTACAGCAGAATATTGAAAACAATCAGAATATACATCAATAAGTGTGATAGTCAGTTTAGGTGGCTGTAACACAGTATCATCGAATGGGTGGCTTTAACAACACTTATTTCTTCTGGAAGCCGGGAAGTCCAGGATCAAGTCAGTGGCAGATTGGTGTCTGGTAAGGGTCCTTTTCCTGCTTTGCAGAAGATTCTTGCTGCATGCACACATGGGGTGGGCGTAGGGAGATATCTCTTCTATCTTTTCTTTCATTTTTTTTTTTTTGAGTTGCAGTTTCCCTCTTGGTGCCCAGCCTGGAACACAATGGCAGGATCTTGCCTCACTGCAACCTCCGCCTCCTGGGTTCAAGCGACTCTCCTGCCCCAGCTTCCCGAGTTGCTGGGATTACAGGCATGCACCACCATACCGGGCTAATTATTGTATTTTTAGTAGAGACGGAGTTTCACCATGTTGGTCAGGCTGGTCTCGAACTCTTGACCTCAGGGGATCTGCCCACCTCGGCGTCCCAAAGTGCTGGGATTACAGGTGTGAGCCACGGTACCTGGCCTCTGTCTCCTCTTATAAGGGCACTAATCCCATTCCTGAGGGCTCCATCTCATGGCCTATTCCCCTCCCAAATGCACAACCTCCAAATACCAACACTTGGTGGGTTAGGATTGTAGAGCTAAATTTGGGATATTTACAGAAATTAAGTCCATAACAATAAAGAAATGAATAAGTAAAATGTGATTATTAATATAATGGAAAACTATGAATCAACTCAAAGTAGATCCACGTGTATAATTAAAACTGGAAAACATAATAATGGGCAAAAACAAGACTGGAATGGCAGGTTCCACAGGGCCAGCTGCTGTATCTGCAATGTTGCAATTCTTCAAAAATAACTGAAGCAAATATGATAAAACATAAAGATCTGAAAAAGCCAGTGGCAGTTTAAGAGTGTTTGCTCTATATATTTTTCTCAGTGACTAAAATATCTCATAGTTTTTAAAGAAAGCAATCATGTAGATCTTTAAAATTGCAAAGCAATGCTAATGTTCTTCAGAGGAACAGTTATACCTGTGTGTAGACATACATATATATGAATTGGAAGGATATACACTAAATTCAATTTAGTGTATAAATTGGATAGCAGATGATAGGGTAATAAACGGAATTGATTTTTTCAATTTCTAAAAATAAAAATGTTAATTAATGAAATAGAATATACCTGGAAAAATAGAAAAATTGTTAGCCACTTCTGCCCCTGGGGATGGGATAATGGTGATGGTGGAGATCTTTTGTTTCTATGTGGCATTCTTCTGTACTGTTTGATTTTTTTTTTTTTTTTTGAGATAGGGTTTTGCTTTGTCACCCAGGTTGGAGTGCAGTGGTGTGATTATAACTCACTTGTGGGCATGAAGTCCCAGGTTCAAGTGATCCTCCCACCTCAGCCTCTGGAGTAGCTGGACTACAAGAGCCACCACGCCCAGCTAATTTTTTTTTTGTTGTTAGAGATGTGGTGTTACTCTGTTGCCCAGGCTGGTATTGAACTCCTGAGCTCAAGACATACTCCAGCCTCACAAAGCGCTGGGATTACAGGTGAGAGCCACCATGCCTGACCTGTTCGAATTTTTGTAGCAATTAAAAATTACATAATGTAGGCCAGGCACAGTGGCTCATGCCTGTAATCCCAGCACTTTGGGAGGCCAACGCGGGCAGATCACCTGAGGTCAGGAGTTCGAAACCAGCCTGGCCAACATGGTGAAACCCTGTCTCTACTAAAAATACGAAAAATAAGCCAGATGTGGTGGCACATGCCTGTAATCCTAGCAACTTGGGAGGCTGAGGTAGGAGGCTTGCTTGAATCGGGGAGGTGGAGGTTGCAGTGAGCTGAGATCGCTCCATCACACTGCAGCCTGGGCAACAAGAATGAAACTCCATCTCAAAAATATATATATATATATATGTATATATATATATATATATATAATTTAAACACAAATTGAGAGGGGCAGGGACTGAAAACATAAATGAGGGTTAGAATGCAGTGCCACGTTGGATGCTTTCACAAGTAGGAGCATAGAAATCATATTTTCCAACTACTGTATTTTTGAGTTGTGGAGACCAGACCAAGAAAGACGAAATGACTGTTGGCCAAGGCATCTGACTCTGCTTATGCCTGGAATTGGTGCCCCTGGCCCTGCGTTTCAGTATGATGTGTGCGGTTTCTGATAGCGAAGCCAGGGGCGGACCTGGTCGTTGCATCACGTGAGCCCTGGACAGCTCTTGGCGGGAACTCTGCAGCGCAGGGCGCCCTCTAGCGGCTGGAGGACCTTCCTCAAGGCGCCGCGATGTGTGGGTGTGGGCCTGGAGGCGGCAGAAGATGGAGCCATCCTTCCGCTCAGTCAACTGCATTCCTCTGCCTTTAATGTTGGGCTTCTTCATATTAGATTTTCTTTCAAGACAGAGTTCTGCAGCTTAAAAAAAAAATGACAGAAAAATCGCTGGTGCAGGGTAATGAATAGCGTTAGCATTTGATCTGATATTATCTGGATTATTTTCACACTAGGAAGGACCTGAGTCATCTGGTCTAACACTTTCCTTTTGCAAAGATCTGAGAGCTAGATGGGCAGAATGTGGGCTGCCCAGGTCCATGGCTGCAGGGCGCTGTCTCCTGGCCCTGGTAGTATGGTCTGCATTCTTACTGTTTGTTTTGGTTTGTGTTAACTGAACTGAGAACTAAACAGATCCCTTGCAACTTGGCTAAGACTCCACGTTTCATTCTAAGAGCTTTCAGGGTAGCAGGGTAACTGAGTGGATTAGCAGCAGAAGAAGATGTAAAGTGATGGCGATTGGAGCTTAACCTTGGTTTGATTAAGTAATCCCCCAGAAACCCCCGAGAGGGGAAAACAGTCCCCATGTATAAATTTCTACACCCTTGCTCACCTCCCCTTCTAAAAGGCGTAAATCTCCCCTGAAATGCCTCCCTAGCATGCCGGGCAATAAAGAGGTCACATTATATCTCCATAAATCTCCTGGCTGCTGCTGCTGCCATTCTCGAGGTGAAGGAGAAGTTGTTTCCTTCTGACTGCCGGCGGTGGGCCTGGAAGGAAAAGCCTCTCCCTGCAGACCCATTGTCTCGGTCCCTGAGGGAGCTGCCCTGGGCAATTTGTTCAATATTTCCTTTCCGCCCTGCCAGCTCCGAACAGGCTGGACTGGGGTTGCGGAGTCAAACGGCCTAGACGAGCCTGGTTTAAGTCTTCTGGCCAAAGCTCCCTTGCAATCTTCCTAATAAATGAAAGGAACAGGGACCATGTGCATGTGAATCACTGGGCATTGGAAGCCAGGCCACGGCTCCCCGGGGCTGAGGCTGGGGCCCCCTGGGACAGGAGCTAGAGTGCTGTGAGAGATGACAGTGGATTGGCAGCTTTAGGAGCGCAGCGAAGACGAGGACCCACTTGGGAAATGAGTTCCATTTTCCCATTAGGGAATTAACATGCTTTTATAGGAAAGTCTGGTGGGAGAAAAGATGCTTTCATGGAAAAATCTGAAAGTGGAAACTGCCCAGCTTTAAATTAAAAATGTTACTACGTGAAAGAGTGACGGTGCTAGCCCATGACATATTTATGTACTTTATGTAGCATGCAAAGTAATCATAGGCCGGGTATGGTGGCACACGCCTGTAATCTTAGCTACTTGGGAGTTTGAAGAAGGAGAATTGCTTGAACCCAGGAGGTTTAGGCCGGGCACAGTGGCTCACACCTGTAATCCCAGCACTTTGGGAGGCTGATGGATCACCTGAGGTCAGGAGTTCAAGACCAGCCGAACCAACATAGTGAAACCCAGTCTCTGCTAAAAATACAAAAATTAGCCAGGCATGGTGGTATATACCACCATTATATGCCTGTAATCCCAGCTTTTGGGGAGGTTGAGGCAGGAGAATTGCTTGAGCCTGGGAGGTGGAGGTTGCAGTGAGCCAAGATCATGCCACTGCACTCCAGCTTGGGTGAGTGAGTGAAAGGGACTCTCCATTTCTTTCTATAGGGTGGGAGGAATAGTTGGTGCCATAGCAACGCCTGAGCCCAGATAGGGCTGCCACTGTGGTGGGGCAACTCTGTCTCAAAAAAAAAAATCACTGTCACAAATAAGAAATAGGTTAATGTTGACATAGTTCAGTATTTAAAAGGTACATGACAGCATACAATGAGAAGTACCTCCCTGAGCCACCAAGACGCCTCCCTGGGAGCAACCAGTATAATCAGTTTCTTGTCCTCCTAGAAATGTTCATTGTGTATATAAACAAATCCATGCATAGATTCTTCTCCCCTTCTTTTTATAAGAAAATATGAATGTATTGTCCATGCCTTCTAATATTTCACAGCATATATTGGAAAGAATTCCAAATCAGTACATCAAGATCATTCTTTATGGATTAACCAGGCCCGTATTGATGAACGTATAAGTTGTTTTTCCAGTCCACTGCTACGGCAAAACATGCTATGGTGAATGTCCTTGTATATAAACCATTTTACACAAAAGTGCGTCTGGAGGATAAATTCTTGGAATTGGAGTTTCTGGATCAAGTGACATGCATTTGTAGTTTTGATAAGATATTGCCAAATTGCTTTCCCCACTGGCTGTGGAGCTGTCCCGTGTCACACCCCCCATCAATGGCCAGACTGTCTGCCTTCCCACGTCCCCTAACCCCAGGGCACACTAAAGGGACTGAGGCGGACTGGGAGGAGCCTGGAGAGGGGCATCCTCACAACGCAGTGACCTGGAGCAGTCAGGACCAGTGCTAGCCTTGTCCACAGAGTGACTGGCAAGCTGTTCCTGTTCATTCCACCCTGGCTGGGACTGGACCCTGAAGGGAGGGGCTCTCCCTTTCTTTCTGTAGGGTGGGAGGAGTAGCTGGTGCCATGGCGACGTCTGAGCCCAGATGGGGCTGCCGCTGTGGTAGGGAGGCCGCGGGATCCCAGGTGGAAAAAGCACTTTGAGTTTCTTTATTTCAGGCCAGGAGGATCCCAGGAAATTATAGAAAATAAACATCTCCAATCCAGCAATACCTAGGCAGAGATGCTTGTTTAACTAACTGCGTATTTACCTAATTTAAACCGTGTCACAGGAAGAGAAAATCTTAACAGCATAGTCCACGCAGTCGTCATTTAATAAACCAACTCAAATTTCCGCACGGCTTTACTGAAATTTGTTTCTGTACTCATTCCCCTCCATTGGGCATTTCAGTTGTTTCCCATATTTGGTAGGAACATCTGAAAAATAGACATTTTCCCTTTAAAAAAGTTTATTCCAGTAAATTATTAGAGCAGTTTTATTGCTAGCAAGAGTGGTCTGGCCTTTAATGCAACATGGTGTAATTTTCCCATACACATCCATTATGTATGATGTTATGTGTACACACACACACACACATACACACACACACACGCACACACACGGAAACCTCTGGCCCTGCATAGATAATTCTTGCAGCTGAATTACGGTGTGTGTCCAGGAATGTGGCATCTCAGTAGCTAGGCAGCCGAGCTGGTTGGGAGCCCTGGGACTCACGCTGTCCCGTTGTCATTGGCGCTGCCTTATGAGACTCTCTAAGGCACTGGGCTTGTTGAAACTCGATGGCTCTGTGTGCAGAGTTTCTGTTGTGTGCAGTTTC
>CAUYQU010014309.1:0-65149 GCA_963574635.1 Cheracebus regulus | reverse complement strand
CTCAGCAAATGCAAAAGAACAGAAATCATAACAGACAGTCTCTCAGACCACAGTGCAATCAAATTAGAACTCAGGATTAAGAAACTAACTCATACCGCACAACTTCATGGAAAATGAACAACTGGCTCCTGAATGTCGACTGCATAAACAATGAAATGAAGGCAGAAATAAAGATATTCTTCTAAACCAACACAAACAAAGACACAACAAACCAGAATCGCTGGGACACATTTAAAGCAGTGTCTAGAGGGAAATTTATAGCAATAAATGCCCACATAAGGAGCAATGAAAGGTCTAAAATCGATACCCTATCATCAAAATTGAGAGAGTTGAAGGACCAAGATCAAAAAAACTCAAAATCTAGCAGAAGAAAAGAAATAACTAAGATCAGAGCAGAACTGAAGGAGACAGAGACACAAGAAACCCTTCAAAAAATCAACAATCCAGGAGCTGGTTTTTTGAAAAAACAACAAAATAGATAGACTGCTAGCCAGACTAATAAAAAAGAAAAGAGAGAAGACATATGAGGCCAACAAACATATGAAAAAATGCTCATCATCACTGGTCATTAGAGAAATGTAAATCAAAACCACATTGAGATACCATCTTATGCCAGTTAGAATGGCGATCATTAAAAAATCAGGAGACAAGAGATGCTGGAAAGGATGTGGAGAAATAGCAACACATTTACACTGTTGGTGGGAGTGCAAATTAGTACAACCATTGTGGAAGACAGTGTGGCGCTTCCTCAAGGACCTAGAAATAGAAATATCATTTGACCCAGCAATCCCATTACTGGGTATATATCCGAAGAATTATAAATCGTTCTATTATAAAGACACATGCACGTGTATGTTCATTGCAGCACTGTTTACAATAGCAAAGACCTGGAATGAACCCAAATGTCCTTCAACAACAGACTGAATAAAGAAAATGTGGCACTTATACACTATGGAATACTACACAGCCATAAAAAATGATGAGTTCATGTCCTTCATAGGGAAGTGGATGAATCTGGAAATCATCATTCTCAGCAAACTGTCACAAGAACAGAAAACCAAACACCACATCTTCTCACTCATAGGTGGGTGTTGAACAATGAGAACACATGGACACAGGGAGGGGAACATCACACACTGTGGTCAGTTGTTGGGGGCTAGAGGAGGGACAGTGGGGATGGGGGGTACAACATGTGGAGAAATACCAGATATAGGTGGTGATGGGCAGATGAAGGCAGCAAACCACTTTGCCATGTATGTACCTATGCAACAGTCCTGCATGATCGGCACGTGTACCCCAGAACCTAAAGTGCAATTTTTAAAAAGTTAAAAAGAAAGAATACTATCATAAAACAACTGTTCAACTAAATTGATAACACCTGTAAAATATTAATAGAGTACACAACACAGTGTATATCCAAAATAAATTTTAGTGATAAAAATGTATTGCGGTTGTTTCTCCCACGATTTCTGAAAAACATGCTGTCAGTCAAGACCTTACCCGAGAGTTACTCTAAGATAAACTCCTCTCAAGGTCACGCAAGTGTAATCTGTGTAGATAGTGGCACTTTTAATATGAGAAAAATAAACAAGCAGCTTTTAATTTACAAGTAGATCATCTTCCCAAACTCTCTTTTCACATCTGTTCTTGGAAATCCAAAACGCATTTTCTCATAGAAACAAAACATGTTAGCTATATTGTTAGGGTATCCTGGAGCATTCTATCTATTCTATAATATGTTACTAACACTAGTTTTTGGAGTTAGAAGTCCACATGGTATCTCAGAGGAAAATAACAACTGCCACTATTGACTGAATGCTAAATGAGTGCCAACATATATAAGCACTAATTAACTGAAGTCTGTTGTAACATCATGAGGTAGGTACTATTGCTATCTCCATCTTATGGATGAAACACTAAGAAACATAGAGGTGAAAAACTAGCCCATGCACTAGCGACAGGGTAGGGAGTTAAACTCTCACAGTTCAAAGGAAGCAACCATTTCTGTAAATACTGTGAACACACACGCACAATGTAGAAATGGTTGCTGTTTACCTGTGAGCCCTTACCAAACCCTTTTGGAATTTACTGCTATATCTTGGTACTCCATCTCAGAATACTAGATATGCTACTATACTTTCCCAGGTAAAACCATCCTATACACTTTTACATGAACTAAACTGGTAAACTATATTGAGACAATTAAAAAAAAACTCGAAAGAAAGACAGGCGTGGTGGCTCACACCTGTAATCCCAGCACTTTGGGAGGCCGATGTGGGCAGATCACTTGAGTTCAGGAGTTCTAGATGAGACTGGCCAATAGGGTGAAACCCTAACTTAACTAAAAAAAATACAAAAATTAACCAGGCAAGGTGATGCATGTCTACAATCTCAGCTACTCGAGAGGCTGAGGCAGGAGAATCACTTGAATCTCGGATGCAGAGGTGGCAGTGAGCCAAGATCTCACTACTGTACTCCAACCTAGGTAACACAGTGAGACTCCATCTCAAAAACAAACAAAAACAATCAAACAAATGAAAATCTCAAAAAAATAATCTTCATCTCAGTGTTAAAGAAAGATTTTAGATTTTAAGCCCCAGCTACAGGGGCCACCTCTGCCCTGACATCAGACTCCAAGCTGAATAAACCCAAAGAACCTCATAACCTGTTAGCATTTTGCCCAGTTTCTTACTTTGATATGGTTTAGCTGTGTCCCCACCCAAATCTGATGTTGAATTGTAGCTTCCACAATTCCCATATGTTGTCGAGGGACCCAGTGGGAGGTATCTGAATCATGGGGCGGGGCGGGGGGGGCGGGTCTTTCCCTGCTATTCTCATGATAGTGAATAAGTGATGGTTTTATAAAGTGGAGTTTCCCTGCACAAACTCTCTTCTCTTGTCTGCGGCCACATGAGACATGCATTTTCCCTTCCACCATGATTGTGAGGCTTCCTCAGCCATGTGGAACTCTGTGAGTCCATTAAAACTGTTTCTTTTGTAAATTGCCCAGTCTTGGGTACATCTCTATCAGCAGCGTGAAAAGAGACTAATACATACTTGTATCTACTTTTGAAGAATTTAAATTATGCCTCTCAAAAACTGCCAGGGGGGCAGCGCTGTTACCCCAGTAGCCAGGGGAAGGAGACTATAGTAGTTATTTTTGTAAACTCAGGTTGCACAGAAGATAAACTACATGGATAGGGAAAGAGAAACTCTTGGATCCATATAAACTGTGTGACTTTGAGCTAGTTACCTATATTCCTTAATCCTGACTCTGTTTTAACGATGTAGGGTTAAAACAGTATATGCACCATGAGTTTGTTGTGCAGATGATTAACAAGGTAGTGGTGGAGGAAAAGCAGCCTTGGCCATCTCACTCAGCACATCCTATGTCATGTACTTTATTAATGCTTTATATAGATCAGTCCTCTAACTGCCATTCATTTTAGGTCAAATGTAATTCCCCACATACAAAAGAAGAAACAGGTTTGCAGAATGATAAGAACTTTTTCCAAGGTAAATCAGGATGTAAGTACTAACACTGGAATTTGAAAACTAGCAGTGTAGACTTTCAGCCCCAATCTTGCAGCATTCTCCTAGACATATAACTTGCAATAAAATGCATTGCTATGATTTTTGTTGCCATCCCTCTTATCAACTGTATTACTGGGTTGTTAAATAGATTTAAGAAAGTGTAAAACACGAGAATATTGACTGGCACATAACCGATGCTATACACACTGATTCCTTCTTTTCTATAAGTTGTGTATTATCTGTTTGGCCCTATTAAAACTATCAAACTCAATAATATTTGAAATAAATAAGAGCATATTATTCTTCACAGCAGCATGAGGCAAAAAAAAAATGTAAGCCTCCTACAACAGGCATTCATGTATTGCTAATTTTTACTTGCCCTCTAATAACTCATATTTATTTTCAAAAGTTACTGTGAATATTAAGTTACTGCTTGAAAATCTTCAAGTAGTTTATTTTCCTCTGGTATCTGGGCAGAGGTGGACCCTGTAGCTACATGAGAAAAATTCACATTTTGCACGGCTACCTTCAGCCACATATTTCTCTCTTTTCCTGACCTACTTTAAAAGTTTCAAACCTCTCACTCAACCTGCTTCCCAATAAGATTTTCTTTGTGAAATACTAAAGCCATGGAGCAAATACCTTGCTTTTTTTTCTGGAAGCATAAACTCACATCCGTCATCTGGTCTTTACCCAATTACAAAGTTTTTGCTCCCTTTGCTCTCTAGGATGACCCAGCTTGTGTTCAAGCCTGAAGCATATTTAACTAGTTACCAATAGAGGTTTGGCATCCCTAACCCAAAAATCCAAAATCTGAAATGCTCCAAAATCTGAAGCTTTTTGAGTGCCAACATGATGCCACAGACCAGAATAAGAAACATCAGAAGCACTTGAGGGACCACCAAGTGGATCCTCAAAGGATAAAGAGGCACTCTGCTGGATGGGTTTTTACAACGTTTTCTCCAGTCTATAGTGACCTTTTAATCAGAACACAGCGTCACAGATAGACTGAAAGTCTGGCACTGTTTGTTGTTGCTGTGGTTTAATGGTTAATACAGATATTCTGGTGATGCTTCTGTACTGCTTAGTTACCCAGAACAGGTGACCTTTTTCATTGTATTAACGGTATGTCATACTTCTTACTGTTAAGTACTTATGTGTGAAAAGATGTAAGAAAATGACTGAGGATCAGTGGCATATAAGTTCAGAGTCAGAAATGACAGTGTTGCCAGACTAATCAAACATTGTCCACATTGGTGGCTGAGAGAGTGACACCTTTGCTTTCTGATATGAACATAAACTTTGTCTCATTCAGAAAAGTATTAAGATACTGTATAAAATCACCTTCAGGCTATGTGTATAAGGTATATATGAAATGTAAATGAATTTCATGATTAGAGTTGAGTCTCAGTCCTAAGATATCTCATTATGTATATATAAATATTCCAAAATCTTAAAAAATCAGAAATCCAAAATTCTTCTGTATTTCAGATATGAGTTACTCAACCTGTACATGAAGATAAGTAGTGTTCCTATTGGTAACTCTTGGGAGGTGGCTTCAGCACTGCACATGTCACCATCAGGGTGACCTCTTAGCCATGACAGCATTCTGGAGCATACCCAGCGATGGTACAGAAATAGACCTCAGGTGATCAGGTGCAATGACTTCACTTCGAAGAGAAGAAAATTAGGAAAAAGGAAATTATTCCTCTCACAAGTTTTCACTTACCAAGGCACAGCCCAGGAGAGAAACCAGTCTTGTGCTCTAATAGATAAGGAAAGAAAAAAGGATGTATTCCAAAAGATAAAGAGTTATGCCTATTACAGGCAACAGGCCAGAATAGTAAGAGTTTGTTTTTAATAATGTTTTACTGATCCTAAATGAAATGTATAGCCATTGTAAGAAAAATGGAAATTAACAAAACCATAATGAAAATAATCATGTGTAATTCCAGAATTCAGAACTTTAGGTATATATATTTTTTTTATAATTTAGTCCTTAAATTTTCTTCAAATATTATGTTTCTATATGGTATTTCATTAAAAGGTGCCTCACAAGACAACTGACTGGGAAATTAGTTTTAAAACTGTTTATTTTTTATCACTCCATTGCCTCATTCCATCATTCAATGTACAATTTCATTACTCATTACTTCATTATACATTACTATGCTGAATAAACACCTTTGTACATAAATAATAGTAGTTTCTCAATGTTTTATTTTGTTAATATAGTCAAGTGAATAGAGGGGAATGGTTTAGATTAATTAAAAATCAGATGACAGCATTTCTTGATTGAAAATAATAAATCTTGCTCTGATCACCTGATTACATAATCAGCCTCATATTTTATGATAATTTTTATGATAGTAAATTATGAACCACGGAAAGGTAAATGCCACTCCACAGCAATTTTTTACACATCATATTCATTGCCACTTAACCCTTAAAATATTATTATTTGTATGAATAAAGCATAAATAAAAAGTTTAAATCAGAATTCATTTTTAAAATGTGTTTTTGTCTATACTCTGATAGGGAAAAAATGTTCAAACACCTTGCACAGTTCTATAAGTCTAATTATCAAGGCAGTTTTATGTGGTCAACATTATACAGGGTAGAGTCTGTTACATGTAGGTGTGGGCATATGATGAGGATCTTCCACTGCTGTCAGGAAGACCATGTAGTGCTGTACATGGAACCCAGACTTTGCTGCCAGTCAGAGCTGGGGTCCAAGCTGAGCTAGGCCACTCCTTAGCTGCATGGACCTTGGCCCTGTCATCAATGAGAAGATAATACTAATATTTATCTCAAAAAGCTTTCAGACTCAAATGAAGTAATAAGCACCTGTTACCTGCCTTTTATAAAATCTTATAAATTAATGTAGATCGTGCTTATCAATAAAAGGGCAGAATGAGTCTCAAATGAAGTAGTAAGTGCCAGGTACCTTCCTTTTACAGAATCTTACAGATTAATGTAGATTGTAACTCTTGATGGAAGGGCAGAATGAACTTCTGTCAATACAATTCTTAGTTCTATTATCAAAATCTCCTTGTCAGAGAGGTCCAGGCTAAGCTGTATGTTTAGACTAAATGGAACACAATGGCAGTTACCCTTGGATTTAACAATTCCACACTATTTCTAAGCAGTTACCAACAAGTCTTTGATCTCCACTTCTCTTTTGTCCAAGAAAAAGCCATGTTAGATACAGATCTGATTTTGCCAATGAACTGGTATTCAGACTTTTTTTAAAAGCAAACCTGATTAATCTCGCTTTTTTACCTGGAATTTCTGGTGATCTCTTTCAAGAATTATATTTGTAGATAAATATATCTAACTTCAAAGCTACATTTTACAGGGAAATAACTTTTGAAATAGTCTCTATCTCCCTGTGGCAAGTTTAACTAAAGCTGATTGTGGGAAATTTTAGGTCTGAGTACTTCCATTTCTATTGTTTTTAAGTATAATGAGTATGCATAATACTTAAATAAAAATTTAAGAACCAGGCAAAATTAAGAATTACTTATTAATAAGAAAATAATAATTTAATAACAATTAATAATAGTGTTAGTAGAGCTTTTGTCTTCCAGTATCCTATCTTCAAGGATATCTGAGATATTTTCATTTCTCAGAGCCAGAATTCTCTCCTCCTAAAATCTAGTCACTGGCAACATATCAAATTCTAGACTCCCAACAGACGTATTTACTTTTATTCCATAACGATAGCTTTTAATGTGAAAAACTGAAGGGATCCCAAATGAATGTGCTAAAGTTGCTTAGTTAAGAAGCATTAAGCAAATATAGTAATTTTACTCCTTTACTTAAGGTCTACAATTGCTCCTTATTACCAAAAACATAAGTACTCAGCTCATTAGGGTATACATTTCTTCATGATTTTGTCCTTGTCAATTCCTCCAAACTCCTCATTCCATATGTGCCTATGTTTTAGCTCCACGGAACTACTCAACAGTTCTGCACTGAAATATCAGAATTATCAGTATCATTAGCAGTGTCTTTAATTTTGACAGAAGCCCACCCGTCTCAATGAGTTGTAACTAATTAGACAGTCCCATTTTTTAATATGAGCAATGCATTACTATCTGCTAAAATAATACCAAAAAGCATTATATAAAGTGTCCCATGACTAAAGGGATGTGTATATACTCTTTCCAATCCTATTTATGTGGTATAAAAATAAATAGGCCTCTAAATAAGAGACAAACGAACCATTTCCCATTAGTGGCAGCATTAGCCATCGAGTTCTACTGAAGCAAGAAACAATGGTTTTTGTTACCATGTTACGTAAACCAAATTAGACCCAGGCTAGAAATTAGCTTTCTAAGTCATATATTACTTATCTGCTTCAGAGGCATTTGGCTGATCATATAAGAAATTTTTGGAATTCATTAATTTTAACATTATACATATTAATTATAAAGCTCATGATCACAGTCTTGTATTTAGTATACTAAACAGCTCATAAATTGGATGATAATTCTAACAACACTTATATAATAGTGAGATTTTTCTCATTCCAAAGTCCCAATAAATATCAGTTGTGGAAACGTATGAGCATATATCTAGTAGTTTTCATTTGTGGCTTTGATATATTTAAGAACTAACAAATTTGGCCAAAGTTCTAGATTACTCTTAAAACTGTAAGATAATTTCCATTGAGTTATTATTTTTTTTGTATTTAGGTTTATGTACAGTGCATTAGAAGTTCATTAAGGTCACCAATCCTGTGGTGTGAATTTAGTGCAACAAAATTTCACATTCTGTAGCTTATCTCAATCCATTTTTTTCTACTTACCTTTGAACTTCTATAGATTTACTTTATTTATTTTATCAAGACATGGCAGGACACATACCCCAGTATTTGGATTCAAATATCCGGATAACTCTGGAAATACTCTCTTAACACAAAATCACAGAAATGAGGACTCAGAAATCTATTGTACATTTCCAGCACTTAACTTCACTTTATAAAAAGATTCCTGTTTTGTATATAACCAGGTGAAATTAACCTCAAGTGAAATTACATTAAAAACCATCAGTCAGCCAAACCGTGTGAGGTTATATCACAGAATTAATCATTTCTGTCACTGTCAGCAAAATCAAGTATTCATATTAATCCACACCATGAAATAATAAAAGACAAGGTTGAACACTAAAAAAATCTCAATAATTTGAAATATAGGTTTCAGAAACATTTATTGAAATCCATAAAATCTCAACTGGAATCTGACCCTAATACTATCTGAAATTCTGATAAATTCTAGGGGGGACTAGGGGACTTATTTTTAGCAAGTATTGATTTATTACTTTGATTCCTAGCATCTAGCACAGTACTTAAAACATGGTTATACTCAATTAGTATTGGCTAAACTGGATTATTAGAATTTGTTTAATACATGAAAGTATTCACAAGTATGTGTCCATCATTGTCAAAAATAAACCAAATTTCAAAAAAAAAATTACAAATATATAGGAAATATAATTTTTTTTTCTCTAGAGAGAAACCATTCTCTCTAAAAACATATATGTGTAAAACTGATACCTTGGTCAGCTTTACCTGTGTCATACTGACATTTAATCATGCCTTACAGGCAAGCAAGCAAAAAGCAAGAAATCAAAGTTTGAGTATAAACATCAAAATTACATGAAACAAACCTGATTTTCATACACTGCCATATATCGTGTTTGCCAAGAAAACTCAAAGGAAAGACTCATTCATAATTTAGAATTTTATATTTGCATTTTCTAACCATTTGCAGTAAGTGTACTTTATTCAGCCTAATTTTTAAAAACACATTCAGTGTTATGAAATTTTCACAAAAAATACTATTTACTTTGTGGGTTAATAATGTGGAACATTTTAACGCTTAAAAACACAGCGGTATTTTTAGCAAGTTTGGGATTATGCAGCTAATGTAATATCAATTCTTTTTTCCATGACTTCAGATATCAACTATATTTTTTGAAAATATTTTAAAAAATAAGAGTTGCTGCATATTGTCTCAACCAAATTTACTAATGCATGATTAATGTTTACTGTAGTGGAAACAACAAACTATTTTTGCTTAACAGAGTGATAATCTGTTAATTCCAACTAGAATAATACATAAAAATTGTTTTCATATTTTACCACCCAAAAGATATTACTGCAAATATAACAATATTTTTCTCAACTTTATAAGGAAAATCTGAGAATCTCTTCACAAGTGTACATAATATAATGAGCCCTTTGTGCTTCTTATAAAATGAAGTTACTTTAAATACTAATGTTTGTCTACTGAACTCTCTTAGTAACTACTTCATATTCAACAATTTCTAAAACTTTGCATCAAGCCTTAAGGTGGAACGGTCTTGACACATTGGTTTTATACTCTTGACACAGAGTAACACTTACAATTAATCCTTGCACCTAAATGAATGTGCATATTTTGCGCAAATCAGAAAAATGCTTTAATTTCAGGGATATCATTTCAACCTCCAGGATAAAAGCCATAGGATATCCTTGTCCTTACTGTTACCAAATAAAAGCGCTAGAGGAAGTTTTGATTTTCAAAACACAGAGTCAGATACACAGTTTTTCACAAAATGCAATCTGAAAACATCAACCAGATGTTATTTCTCATTTAACATCAACCCGCCTTTATATGACAAGTAAATTGGGTATCCAGCCAAATACACAGAATAAAGGTGTAAACAATATATATATTCTTTTTAAGTACCTAAAATTGTATCCCAAAGTCAGCAAATATAGGAAATGATTGAGCCACAACATTTTTTGAAAAAATACTAGCTGATTACTTTACTATGCTTTCTTTATGTTCCTAAAGTTAGTTTTAAAAGCAATAATTATCAGTGTTTCAGGGATCTGCCAAAGGGCTCTCTTTCTTATGACATGTCATACCAAAAATGCTTATTACTCATTCCTATCATCAAAAACTCTAAGACCAAATCGAATATATCCATAACCATTTTTTTTATTCTATGTACTCTAACAGAGCAGTTACATTCCCATTTAAACAGAAAGCCAGTTTGTTTTTTCTCACAGTGGTTTTTACATTAAACTTGGTGATCTCGTAGTGATTTTCAAATTCAACTTGGTGACTTTTTGAATCTACAAAAGAGCATGGGTTGGCTATTTTCTTTTCCTTTACTACAGCCTTTATCCTTTCTTATCCCAACAGGCCTTTCTTTTCACAAGAACTCACAAAAGACAGTTAACAGTTTTAAATGATCTAATTCTTATTGTGACATCCAACAATTGACTGGTTTTATACTTACTGAGATACATATAGTAGGGATTTATTATCACATCTTTCTGACTGCCTTTTTGTTTTTTTGAAATATATATTTTAATCACATATATGATAAATATATATTTATTATCCAATTTATTAGGCCTTTTTCCTGTTTCTTATTATAATCATTGAATCTAAAAGCTGACATGAAGCTCAAAAAGTAAGTGGAATTAAAGGTCCTGCTGTCTTCCTAGAGTCCCACAAATACAACTTCACATGACTAACAATTGAATAGTATTTTGTTTCACATCCCTGCCCTTACTCACTAAAACTCATGAGATTAACAATTGCAACTATCTAATATGAAGGTAAATTCTAAAACACAAATAGATCTAGAGCAGTAATCACAGGAAATTCACAGTTTTGTTAAAAGAGGATGATTATGTAAATAAGTTTAGGGTCACAAACTATCAGAGAACTATTAAGCTTAAAGTTTTACTTAAAATTTAACTAAAGTATGCAATGGGGACCGTGAAAATACTGGTGTTGCAATATACACCAAAATATTATTTATATAGAAAATGAGCTTATTTCATCTTGTTCATACAATAAATAATTAAATGATAAGGGGAAAGGATAAAATAGACCACTGAAAAGACTCTCCAGACTGCCACCCTTGCTAAAAGAGCAGCTATTTCCTTTCAATTACAAACCAAATTTGCTAATTAATTAGCTTCCACCTTGATAGGCAGAAATAACAGGATTACAGTAAGGGTATATGTGTGTGTGTATGTGTCTGTGTGTGTGTGCATGTGTGTGTATTTGAGACATATTATTAGTAGTGAAATTAAATGAACTCCTCCAAATTTAACACATAAGGATGGATTTAAAAAGATGGAACTTTTTTTTTAAATAAAGTTAATTGAGGAAGGATTAAGAAAATGAATCAGCTAAATCAAAATTTTCAATTACATTTAGTTTAACCAACCCAAAAGCCTATAAATATTACAATAGTAAAATGAGAGACCTTGTGACTATTTCACAAAAACTCTTTTCTTATTTTCTTTCTCAATTAGGAATATCTTATATTCACTTGTTCATCGCAGGCTTTTAGCTCCCAGCAGCAAATGCAAAGGCAAAACATGGCAATGGGCCTTTTGAAACCAAAAGAAAAGATTGTCACTCCCAAACTACCAGCAATTTCCCTTTTGAATACAAACATACTATTTGAAGTAATTCATTTAGCTTTTTCTAAAAGCACCTTGTATAACCTTGCAAGTGGTGATTTGTAATGTGGCAGGCTGTTATCAGGCAACTGCAATATTTTACCTCAGCTCAATAAAGAGCAGCATTATTCTAAAGTTCATTCATACAGAAACATTTCAGCAGAGGTATTTTCCAAACCTAGTTCATGTTTATTCATTTCTTGATTTGGAGGGAAGAAGTAGACTGGGCTGACAAGCCATCTTCCTCCTTACTTAGATGACTGATTTTCAACTCACAAAGGACTCTGGCAGTTTTTATCTGTATTACACAGCCAAAAAGGATTAAAAATCATTATATTATAGCATCCTATGCATTGCAGTGTCTGCATTTGACTACCATCCCTTGTCTTTTTGGCTTCAGTGCACAACTGTCCAGCTTCTAAGAGTCAGGGCCCATCCGTTTCTTGCTTGAGGGCTATATCTTGCTGTCAGAAACTGCTTATTTGCCCCTACATGACAAGCATGAAATATCAGCGAATTAATGCCTCCTAAGAGCTGCTCCCAATCTATGGCTGATGAAATTCAGGTAAACAACTTCGCTCCCTCACCGCTCCACGTGTGTATGCTTACCTGCTAAAATGTCCCTGTGTGATCAGCACCAGTTGCCGGTAGCAGTAACTTGCTTGAAAACAAATCCTAGGTAGGCGCATTTTTTACAGGTCTAGTTTCCTCATTTCCTGAGATCACCTCAAAAATAAATTACCTGCATTTCAAATGATTTGTCTCAAAGTCTATTATTTCTGGAGGAATTTGTAAGACACTGTGCACCTCTTACTAAATAAGTTTGGGCCTAATTTCAGCCAAAATGAATGAAGGGCAAATCTGAGATACATATTTATCCTAACATGCTAGCAAAAATACAGATGTCAACAGAGAATAACTGTATTCTTTGCCCTTATTTTTATCTTCAAGGATGACTAGAGTTTGAAAAGGAAATATTTTAAAGAATGGTGCACAACATATATAGATGTTTTTAATTTATACATAATTATAATTAGACACACACATTCAAATAAAAAATACTTTTTCTTTAGAAATTAATAAAGTTCCTTTGGTATTTTCACTAGTTTCAGCGCTGGGAAGTAGTAGTAGTGCAAGTAAGTTTCTACACTCAAGTCCTAATTTCAATGTCTGCTTCTGTGAGAACCCAAACTGAAACATTGTAAGAGATTGCTATTATTCTATGACCAGTCCTGTTCTCCTTTGCAACCCTTTTGGTTTCAAATAGCATAAACTAATTGAAGCCATCTTAAACAATAATCAGAAAAGGACCTATCTTGGAAAAATTGTGGGGTTTCTCAGATCAGCTGGGCCTCTTCGAAGACTTGCTTGGAAGGCCACAGCAAACCAAGGAAATTCTCTTTCATCTCTACCTCACTCAGTATATCTGTTTTGTTTTGTCTGAAGATGAGAACTACAGCTCCAAAGTTTACATGTCCTCTTTATTAGGAATCAGCCCAACCTGTTTTGCTTCCTCTCAGATTTAATGCCAAGTTCTCATCAGAAAGAGTCTTTTAGCTACTCTGAGACATTTAGCTACTCTTAGAGCTCTTAGGCGTTCTAAGAGGGGTCAAAACAAACTTGGACAATCTCCTTAAAAATTTCATGAAACATCAATTATATAATAATAACAGCTTCTAGGGAATAAAAAGCGAATTGCACATGAGAAAACTGTATTTTTTTGTTTGTAACTGGGATTAGTTAAAATGAGCTACAGACTAATGACAAATGTGGAAAAGCACCAGAGATTTTATACTCTCCTAGTCCCTCCATGTGGATATTAAACTGACTACTATTGCAAAAGTTTGATAAAAGTATAAAAAGATGCTTTCAGGGATTTATATCTATCAACTATTATTTAACATCAAATTTTACATTCATACACAAAATTTATTTTGTGCTTTAATTTCCAAATTGTTTTGCTTTTACGATAAGAAATTATTGTTCAATACCATGAAATTGCAAAAAAAAAGATGAAATATATATTTATATACCATCTAAGCAACAGTTCCATTTTCCAGAAAGTATCAATACACAGCTTTTTAAGAAAACAAAGTGTTTTCCTTTTCTCATAAATTTCTATAGGAGGTATTAAATACTTCTATGAGAACACATTTCAGTATTTTATAATTTTATATCACTTTATAGCATCTAAATCTATTTGTCTTTCTGTCCTAAATGCAAACAAAAGTTTTCTACTACAACACTATTCTAAATCCCATTATACAGGTTCATTTGCTTTTGGTGTTCACAGCTTTCGTGCCCGTAAAAACATATTTTTCTGAGAATTACCTCATCAAATGCCACCACTGATATATTCTGTCAGTTTAGGTCACTGCTAAATCTTCATTTTGGTTATTAGTGTTGACATGATGAGTACATAAATGTTTAATAAATAATAGTGGTTTGGTACTTGAGGGATAAGCATAAAGTTACCAGTCACTTACGCTGTTAAGCAATTTCAAGAACTTTATGTCACATTTCAGAGTGACAGCAATGCTGGCAGCTAATATGCCCCTGAAGATAAAGATATAAAGATGAGCTATTGTTGTGGATGCAGATGTAGGTCTCAGTTGTTAGTCTACAAATACATCTACTCTACCAAGGGTGGGTATGCCAATTCTGTTTGTGTAAACTATATTTTTTTCTTGAAAAAAAACATAAAGAGCATATAACATACTGTCTAAATTTACATGGTCCTTTTTAAAGGAAATGTTTAATGTGTTAATGGAGGGAAAAACATTTCCTCTATTTTTTTTCACAGTAGAACCTACTTTGCTACTCAGCACAGTGCAGTGCTTGGGATTTACTAGATATGATTACATGACTTTATATAAATTTAAAGTACAGTATAAACAAATATTATGCTTAATAATCTAAACACAGTTGTTGTCTCCAGAATTGAAAGAGACATATAGATGGTCCATAATGAAAGACAATTCAAATATTCTTAAAACACTATAAAATTTATTTTGCCATATTTTATATATTTAAACAGATACCTTCATTGTGTTTATACAATATTTTTGAACACTTTAAACAGAGCATTAGGCAGAGAAAAATCTTTTCAGCAAATGATTCTGGAACAAACGGATATGCCAATTAAAAAATACTTTGACGATCTTGACACCATATGCAAAAATTATTTCTAGATGGGACATTAACCTATACTTAAAAGCTAAAACCGTTTTAAAGCTTCTAGAAGAAAACATTGAGAATAACTTTGTGACCTTGATATAGGCAAAGAGGACACACACAGAACTAAGTATGAAAAAATAATAAACTGACTTCAGCAAAATTAGTATCTTCTGCTCTTTGAAAGATGAGAATATTAAAAGGTGAGCCACATATTAGGGAAAATATTCACAAAACATATTTGTAACAAACGATGCAAACCCAGAACACAAATAACTCCTACAACAATAAAAGACCCACAATCCAATTAAAAATTTGTCAATATACTAGGCACACATTCCAAGTAAGAATACATACAAATGGCCCCAAAAAAGCCCACAAAAGCAAATGCTCATCAATATTAATATTCAAAGAGATGCAAATCAAAACCACCATAAGTTACCACTGCAAACAACTAAAGTGGCTGTTGTTATAAAGACTGAGAACTTCAAATGATGGCAGGGAAGTGCAACAGCCAGAATTTTCATAGATCACTGGTAAGAGAGTGAGACACTATAAGCATTCTAGAGAACTGTTTGGCAATTCCATATATTATAATAAAAGGTTAAGCATATATATGCTCTAAGATCCAGTAATTACACTCCATGCAAAGAAAGTATGTCTATAAAAATTCTGTAGGTGAACTTTTATAACAGCTTATCTATAATCAGCTAACACTGAAAGGAGCCCATATGTACATTCACGATATTGAATAAACAAAATGGGACATATTTGTACAATACTGTACTTCTCAACTATAAAAGAAATTATTAATACAACAACATGGATGACTGTCAAAAATATACTGAACTTAAAGGAAGAGTGTATACTACATTATTCCATTTATATAAAGTTGGAGAACTAAGTTTTCTATAAAAGCAGAAATCAGAATAGGTGGTTCCTAAAGAAAATGGAGGTGATATAGTTTGAACATTTGTCCCCCCCAAATCTTCCGTTAAAATTTGATCCACAATGTTGGAGGTGGAGCCTGTTGGGAGGTGTTTGGATCCATGAAGAGGATCCATCATTAATGGCTTGGTGCCTTCCCTACACTAAAGAGTGAGTTTTCGCTCTGTTAGTTCACACAAGAGCTGGTTGTTTAGAAGGTTTTAGAACCCTCTGCCTCTCTCTCTCCCTCTCTCTCTCTCTCTGTCTCTCTCTCGCGCCATGTGACACATCAGCTCCTCTTCCCTTTCTGCCATGATTGGAAGTTTCCTAGGTCCTCGCCAGAAGCAGATATTGGTAACATGCTTCCTATGCAGTCTGCAGAACCGTAAGCCAAATAAACCTATTTTCTTTATAAATCACCCATCCTCAGGTATTCCTTTAGAGCAATACAAAAAAGACGGAGACAGTAGGTTACAGAAAGGGGGCACAAGCTAAGTCTCTCGGCAAATAGAAATGTTCTCTACTTTGTCAAGGGCATTGTTCACACAAGAGTATATAATTACCAAAATTAATTAAGTTTTATACATAGAAACTGCATTTCACTGTTCATATAGTTTACCTAAACTTTTTCAAAGCAAACTAGACAAAGCAAAGTAGATAAGAAAAATTCGTTATTATTTTCTGCTATCAGATAAATACTGTATATACAACTACACAGGATTCATGAGACGACTGGATGACCTATGAGATTGTTGGTAAGAACCTATGTCATACAAGAGGAAACAAAAGTTCAAGGAGATTTAGAACTTAGCTCACTGTCACAAAGGTACCAGATTAGCAGATCTGGCACTCAAGCAATAATATTTTGCCTTTACCTACCATGTTCTTTCTACTGTAACAGTAGCTTTCAGCATTTTTTAACATATTCCAGGGTAAGAAATGCATTTTATATAATGACCTGGTAAATCCCCAAGTTCCATATATACACATAAACTATAATAAATGTTTCATAAAGTTATGTTTAACCCTAAATATATAGGCATACACACATATATACACATGTGTATGTATATATAAATACATACATATATATATATGTTTTGTATATTTAGTCATATGCCACATAATGATGTTTTAATCAACAATAAACCACATATAACATCACGGTGGTCCCATAGGATTATAATGGAGCCAAAAAATTCCTAAGGCTTAGCCATCCTAACATCTAACACAATGCATTACTCATGTGTTTTGTGTTGATGCTTGTGTAAGCAAACCTACTGTGCTGCCAGTAGTATAAAAGTATAGCACACACAATTATGTATAGTTCATATTTGATAATGATAATAAATGTTACTATTTTATGTATGTATTATACAACTCTTTTTATTGTTACTTTGGAACATGGTCCTCAACTTACATATTTTAAAAGTCACCTGCTAAACAGGCTCAGGCAGGTCCACTGGGAGATATTCCATAAGGACATATGATTATCATAGATGATGACAGTTCCCTATGTGTTGCTGCCCCTGAAGACCTCCCAGTAGGACAAGATGTGGGGAGGTGAATGACAATGAAACTGATGATCCTGACCCTGTATAGTCCTAGGCTAATGTATGTGGCTGGGTCTTATTTAACAAAGAGGTTTAAAGGGTAAAAAAAATAAATTTAAAAATCAAAAAACTTACAGAATAAGGATATAAAGATATCTGTATAGGTAATTACAAAAAGTGTCAAGTTTTTAAAATTAAAAAGCTTGTAAATTAAAAGAGTTATAGTCAGCCATTAATTTATTATTGGAGAAATAAATTTTTAAAAATAAATTTAGTATAGCCTGAGTTACAGTATTTATAAAGTCCACAGTAGTATACAGTATGTCCTCAACTTTCACCTTCACTCCTCACCTACTGACTGACGCACCCAGAGGAACTTCCAGTCCTGCAAGCTCCATTCATGGTAAATGCCCTAGACAGGTGTACCACCATTTATCTTTTATATGGTATATTTACTGTATTTTTTTTCTATGTTTATGTATAAAAATATGACTGTGTTATAATTTCCTGCAATAATTAGTACAGTAATATGCTGCACAGCTTTGGATCCTAGTAACAATAGCTGTATCATATAGCCCGGGTGTGTGGTAGCTATACCATTTATACACTTTCTGATATTCACACAATGATGAAATTGCCTAATGACACATTTCTCAGAATAGATCATTGGCATTGAGCAACAAATGACTGTATCTGAAATGATACATAAGCACATCCTTCTTCATAGGTCCAACATAGTCATGATTTCCTCCAATACTGAAACAGACCTACGTAGCAGACTGCATTGAAAGACAATACATTTATCTTTTCCTACCATATTCTCAGTCGGTAAGAGAAATGCTCATACCACAAGAAGCAGTAAGGATCCAACGGCATGCCCACTGAGGCATTCTATCTCAAGCTCACCGTGGATCAGAGCTTCGCCGACCACAATGGAGGCAGTAAATTTCTGTATTGTGTATAGGAGCATAAATACAAGGAAAAAAAGTATCAAGATGTTGGCAGTGAGCGGTCAGCAAAATCACATATGCCAAGATGTCAGTAAGAATTGTCTAAAAAAGGAAAAAGCAGATGTATACAATGGATTTGAGAGAGGAAAATAATCAGGATTCCAAGAACAGTCCTATAAAAGGAGTCAGAATTTTACAATTTTATAATATCACACGTAGTTTTATAAAAGAATGCTCCACATTACACTGAGCAAGTTAGAAAGGTGGAAGCAGATAGAGATGTACAGAACAGGAGACTACAGGAGTTGTGTTGTAGTTTACAGTGAGCAAAAGAAACAATATGCAGCCGTCATTATCTTTTCAGTTTAGAACTAAGAGAGTACGCAGTTTGCACATGAGGAAAAAAAGGGATATAGAAGTTAAAGTACCTCATCCAAAATAATATGGGTCTTTAATTCTAGGGTGAAATCATGGACTTGGGGATCTAGCTTCAGCATCTATGCTTTCAGCCACTACCCTCAAATGCCTCCCTTATTATACTATCCCTGTCTATAAGTTAAATCACACAAAATTACTATTTTTTCAGGTCAAAATGATGAAATATTATCAATTTCATACAGTTCAACATATTACTTACTACTAGCTCTCCTCCCCTATGAAGTCAAGGTTCTTGAGTGAGTTCTCCAACCTCCTGCTCTCATAGCCTCACTTTCTATTCACTCTTAACCCTTCAGAAATAAGGGATTTTCTCCAACCTTTCTCTCAGTCTTCCTTTGTTGCCAAATCCATTAGAGGCTTTTAATCCTTGTCTTACTTGATCTATGTCAACATTTGAAAATACTAACCAAATCCTTCATTCTTCAAATACCCTATTTACCCGATATTGAACTTACTTGGTCTTTCCTACCTACATTCTAGGCAAGTTCTTTTAATCTACTTAGCAGACTAATTTTCTTCTCTCTTTCCCTTAAATACAGATGCTTCTCAGAGTTTTATCCTTAGTCTCTTTCCCATTGCACTTCATATGCTCTCCTAGGATTGATCTCTTCTACTCCCAAGGTCAGTGATCACCTAGATGCTAAAAAAAAGGGAAATCATTATACCTGCAGCACAGATCTTTCTCCAGATCTAGCTCTGCACTTGCATTTTTACTTCAACACTTCACAGTCCCTTCAATGTGAATCCAACTGAATTCAGCACTAACCTTCTTTGAATAAATATCTCAGTAATTGACACCATCATTAACTAATCGCCAAGGAGCAATCCGGATAGCCAACTTGACTACCCTTTATTTTTCAGCCCCTCTATCCAACCCAATACTTTACATATTACTTGCAAATTTCTTTTTTCTTTTTCTTTCTTTCTTTTTGATGGAGTCTCACTCTGTCACCCAGGCTGGAGTACAGTGCAGTGGCATGATCTTGGCTCACTATAACCTCTGCCTCCCGGGTTCAAGAGATTCTTCTGCCTCAGCCTCCTGAGTAGCTGCGACTACAGGTGCATGCCACCATGTCCAGCTAATTTTTGTATTTTTAGGAGAGACGAGTTTTCGCCATATTGATCAGGCTGGTCTTGAACTCCAGACCTCGTGATCCACCCACCTCAGCCTCCCTATATCTGTCTACTTTTCTCTATGATCTCATTACTTGAATCCAGGCCACTATAACTTCTCTCTTGAACTGTTGCTCTAGCAACCTAATGGCCTACCCGTGTCTTGTACCTATCCAATCCCATCTCCAGCAATGCAGCTACATTATGCTTTAAATAAAACTCCATCACACTTGCCCCCTTCTAATACCTTTCAATGATTTACCATTGCTTGTAGCATAAAGTCCAAACTTCTTAACATACTTTACAAGCTATGTAATGATAAGCCTCTACCACTCTTCAGACACACTCCTCTTTATTCTTTCCCCTTTATTATGTCTCTAACAATGCTTGACTTCTACATATTTGAATAAATATTCTCTGTCTTATCAGATTTTAGAGTTGTTGTTTACCATAGTCATGTACAATTCTCTCCAAATTATAGCTTCTTCATCACTGAATCCTGGTCGTATTCTGTTTGTAAACTCTCAACTAACATGCCCCTTCCTATGGAAGCCTGTCGTCTAAGTAGGCTTGTTTAGGTGTCCTGTCCTGAATTTCTAAAGCATTATCTACTTCTCTTATCATTGTATTATGTAGATTTTCTGTATCTCCTACCCTCTCCTCAACCTAAATGTAAGTCTCAGATAATAATGTAAAGCACAAACAATAAGAACCAATTGGGTCAAGTCTATATTGCTTCTCTTTGCTTCCCTACATCTAATGTATGCTTAATACACAATATATATTTATATCTGTCATTGAATATATATATATATATATATATATATATATATATATATATATATATAATTTCACTCATTTTACTCAAAGGGAAACGATTTGGTTTATTGAAACATGTTTCAAATACTTATCACTTCACCTGACTTTATTAAATTGCTTTTAATTATCATAATGTTTTATTCTAACAGATTTTTCCTATGTGGAGATGACATAATATCCAATCTTTGACTAATTTCAGAAGACTAACTTAATGTATAACCATCTATCATACTGAAGTCCATTCCAAAGGAATATCATATAATAAAATGCCATCTGCCTCAGCATACCAAATGTTCTTTCATCTTCACACAATTCCTTAAAGGCCTCCTTTTCCATCAGGTCTTGGATGGATAAAAAGGCAGCTTCTATTTTTCACCAGAAAAAAAAAAAAACTTAAACTGTCTGGAGACATGGATGATTCTTAATCCAATTTTATACTTAAATCTCCCTATTTATCATTTACAGGAAAAAATATCATGGTAAATGTATTCTATTATTTAGTCATTCATCTACTGTTTGTATTTTATAGTATTCTTTTATAAAATGAATGTACTGGTGCATGTAAATCAAATTCCTGAAAAAAAAAACATTCTTTACATTTCCTGGCAAAAATTATTTTAACGGAAACAATAAATTATACAGTAACCTAGTTAGTTCACTCTTATAAAAGTTTATCAAAGCAAGATGTTGCTATTCCCTTAAATAAGTTATGTTCTTTAATACTGTTTAAGGTTTCGATGTATAATGGCTGCTTTTTGACACTCTTTCACGCTTTTATTGGACATTTGCCTAACCTCTGATTTATTGCTTTTTTTGAAATCCAAATTGATTGTGCTACCTTGTAATCTTCCTTTTTATCTTTTCCTATAAAATAGGGACAATATTACCTGCCTCTCAGAATATAATGTAAAGACCTAAGCTACTGTGTATGTTCAATAAAAGCAGCTATTATTTGAGTCACCCCTTTCTTCTCAAAATTAAACAAATTTCTTCTCATTCAACCTCTTTATTGTGTTTCCATCACAGAAGCTCCCTCTCCTGAGTTGCAGTCAGGACTCATCATTATCTAGCATACAATTCTATGAACTGCTAAAAATATCCATGCTCTACAGAAAATACACTTATTCTGCTTTTCTCTAAGAAGAGTAAAATCTAATCTTTAATGTTTTAAAGGAAATAGACATCAATTGTGCCATTTCTGATAACAGTACAATAACACCAGCCAATCTGTTTCAAAGTTATTATATCCTAATACCTCAGAACCTATAGATACCATTTAAATCAAGTCATATTGCAAGTTTTCTCTTCGTGACGAAATGTGAAATTTGTTCACTTCTAAATGTTAAACAAACCCCTGGTCTCCTCAAGACACAAGAGAGGAGCTAAAGTTGTTCTTTGTTTCTGGAAGAATTCAGCAAATGTAAGCAGTTCTCTAAAAAATGTAGGGAAAAAATGCCTCAGCAAACCATACAAAATTTTCCAATCACTTTTTGGTTAAAAAAAGTTTGAAATGTTCCCTCTGCTCTACCACCACATCACTAAGTTATCTAAGAAGCAGTTAATATAAGTCATTCAGAAAATGTAGGCTGTCTTGATGATGCTTAATTCAATTCTATACTAAGGTAAATTCCCGCATTTATAAATTTATTTGACTTTTATAAGCTATACTTATATTTTATGATATCATGTAATAATTCCTCCAATATTTGCATTCAGAAACATATTTCAGAAGTTATTGCCAACAGCAACATTGGTCTTCTAGATAAAATTTGCATACTAATATCTGGCCTGCTTTCAAAGCCTAACACTGGGTCTCGATCATAGGAGACAATGTGGTGTAATGATTACACGTGGTGTCTAGGTAAAAAGGCCTAGGTTTCAACTTTACAATTTCTTTGCTCTGAGACATGATGTAAATTAATTTCTCCAAATCTTAATTTTTCTAATTTGTAAAACTAATGTTAATAACTATACAATAAGATTGTTGGATAGATTACTTGTGGTAATGCATGCAAAGTTTCTAGTACAGTGTCTGGCAAAGAGTAAACTCCCAATAAATGTTGAGATGATGATAATGGTAATAATGATAAATCTCTCATTATCATAAGCAACAGGAGATAAGACTTTCTCCAAATTCCTGTATCAGTGGTCTCTAAAATTCATATAATACCTATCAGAACTTCTATATACTTATTTATATCATATATATATTTGTCTTTATATATATATATATATATATATATACATGTAGTTGAATCCCCTATAGATTATAAACCCCATAAATTAAACATTTGATAATTTATAAATAGCACATATCATCTACAGTTTTTACCAACACACGTTCAAGGGCATGTGTGATTGTGTAGTCAAATGCAGCAGAGTACTAGTTTAATGGAATTCATCCCCCAAACTCCAGCTAAAATATAAGGTAGACAGCCTAATGCTTTTATGATAGTTTAGTATCTCTCTATACTGCAAAATCTTTTTGGAAGTATTGTTCATGAGTCAAATGGAGGATGTGCTAAAAATAACTTCTTTCCCAAAATGTAATAACTATTGAGCAAGAGGATGCGTGGCCATGACCTCGCAAGTATTTGGCAAATAAAAGATGCAATCATTACAGAGTCTGTACTTGAGAAAAAGAGGAAACCATGTAATAGGGATATTTGCTAACATTAATGTAGAATATCAGCTATTAGTGGGTATTCCATCTCTAAAAACAATTTCCAAATCATGTTTAATTTATTGGAATTCACCAGTTTGTGGAGAAAAGTATAATATTTCAACTATGGATATATTAAATATTACATTGCTTATAGCTTTAAAAAAGCAAACTGGTGTCAGAATATTATTCCAATGAAGATATATTTCTTATAGCCAAACCAAAAAGAAAGATTAAATTCAATGTTCAAATAAGTGCATAAGGAAAGCGGATGATACTACACAGTTATTTCCAATGGTTTCTAAGAACTACCTCTAAACCTCACTTCCTCCACTTCTACAGCTGCTGTGGGAACAAACAGCTTCACTCTAGACTGTGCACATAAAGATAAACTGGCAATAATGATCAGTTATGTTCCCACTCTCAGGTGCCATGCCATTAAAAAAAAAACCTTAAAATGAGATAAAGAGAATATGACCATGTCCATTATCCAGATGAATTTGTCCTGGTGATGCTCATTCTTACATAACTAGTTAATGAAATATTGATATTAAAGTAAAAGGCCTAATATTCATTCAAAAGAAAATTTTATAAAGATATAAACTAAAACACATAAATGAATGGGGACTAGACATTACAGATAAACATAAGAAGACTTTCTCTTCTAGAAACTGGAAAAAAAAGGAGGCCAATTGTTTGAGTACCACAAGACTCGGGAATGACATGTCAATGGTTTTCCTAGATTTTCTTTGTGCCCCATATGTGCCATACTGAGTGCTAGAAAAGCTGGCAATTCAGACGTATTAAAAGCAGATAGGTACACACAAAGCCTCATCCCAGACAATAAAGAAACAAATGGGCAGATTCTCAGAGACCTCACAGAGTAAAGCAGGACCTCTTTGTACTGTCTTTCCAACTTTCTGCAAATGAATAATTTTTCAAATTTGACTTAAAAAGACAAATGGAAACTTTCAAAATGGCCTCTTGAGGTTTTGAATTATGCAAAGATAAAATATGACTGAATTAGTATTATCATTCTAAAATGATATAATTACTGAAAAATTGTTTCTGGAGATACCTTCTAAACAAAAAGTGGGAGACAAAAGAAGATATGAGGTCGGCATCATTCAGTTAATAAACATTTATTGAGGCCTTCTCACATGAGACTTAAGGCAGGCATTAAGAATTCAAAGACAGAAGCCATAGTATAGCCCTCAAGTTTCGAGGGGAAGACAGCCAAGATCAAACAGAATTGCATGTTGCAAAGTTGTAGTAGTGGATAGGGTGAAAAGAAAGCCAGAAGTGCACTTAATTTATAATGAATAGGAGAAGTCATTATGAAAGGCTTCCTAGAATGAGGAATAGCAAGCAGGACTCGGTTTTATTCAACGAAGATAAATTATAATCATGGAGAGAAGCTAGAAAGGGCATTCTGAAGCGAGGTCCTAGCAAGTGGGAGAGGACAGAAAGTGTGATTCACATGCAGAAGAGCTAGCAGAGGGGCCAGCAGAAGATGGGTTCTGAAGTCTGATGGAGAAAAGCCTGTTTGGCCTCTACCTGGCACCACCACATACCAGGCACTGTGAAAAGTGCTGCTAATATAATGATGAAAAAGACATAGTTCTGCTTCTCAAGAGAACACAGAGAGGAGCTGTTTGTCTAGTGAGAGAGACAGGCATAAATGGATCATTAGAAAATAACAGTTTGAACAGTGATCTAGAAGTGTTCATTATGGGAATGGGGAAAAAATATCCAGCTTTCTGTGAATAGGTATGGGAGTGGCAAGGGAGTATAGAAAGTGAACTATAAGCAGTTTGAAATACCTGAGAGAAATGAAGCAGAAAGGCTGAAGACACGCTTCTGAAGAGGTAAGCATGTTATAAGAAATCAAGGGGTATGGACTGTACCTTGCAGGCAATGGAAATTATTAAGAAATGTGACATGGTGAGACTTTAATGAATCACTGTAACAGCATTAAGTGTGTTGGTGTGGGAAGGAGGGAAATGAAAGATGAAGAGGGCAGGAAACTGTCAAGGAAGAAAGTAAAACCAGTATAATGACCAGAAGACAAGGAAGATGGAAAGAAATCAGAAGAAGATCAATAGTGGAAAGTGCAGCCAAGAGACTTGATGAGGGGTCAGAAAAAATGCATTTGATTTGCCAATTATTAGATTATTCTGTCACTAGGGTCATCAGTTTCAGGGCAGTGATGAGGACAGAAGCCAAACTGAATAATTTTAAAGAGGTAAATTAAGAAAGTGAGGCAGCTAGTATATACCAGTATTATCAGAAGTTGAAGGAAACAAGGGAGGATAAATGTCAAGAGAGATTTTTTTTAATACTGGTGGCAAGTGAAAGAAGTATCCTACTTTTTCAAATTATTCAGATTGCATCATGTGACAGGCTGCTATAAGGAAAGCGTTGATTGGGAGAAAGAGTAGGAGACACTGAAGAAAGAATTTAACTACAGAATGCATCCAGAAATGAAGAGCATTTAGGGTGGCAAGTCAACCTTGAAGAAAAGAAACATTTGGTCTTCTGAGAATGAAAGGCAGTGAGGACGGCTATGGAAATTTTTTAGGTGGTAGGAGGTTGAGGAATAGCAGAAGAGATATACCCATTTCCCCCAATAAAATGGATATTAAAATCACCTGCTGAGAGTAAAGAACATGGAGGTTTAAAAAGAAGCCTGAATAGGTTTCAAATTACTCTTGAAATAAATAGGACCAGGGCTAATCAGGCTCATGGTTAAAGACTGGCAAGTGATCATTTACTAAACACAATATTTTTAAAACCCTCGATGTAGTTCTTTTTCATAAGGTAATTTATTTTATAATTTGCTTTATGAGTTCAAATTTAACTCAACAGTGATCTGAAGTAAGGCAGTGTTTATTTTCCTTATTTTCTCAAATTGAGGTGAAGTCCTCAATGGGCGAAATCTCCCAAGCATCATCTTGCATTTGTTTAATTTCTGCTTATATATTTTGTTATACACATAAAAAATACAGGCCGGGCATGGTGGGTCACGCCTGTAATCCTAGTACTTTGGGAGGACAAGGCAGATGAATCACAAGGTCAGGAGTTTGAGACCAGCCTGGTCAATATGGTGAAACCCTGTTTCTACTAAATACAAAAGTTAGCCAGGTGCGATGGTGCACACCTGTAGTCCCAGCTTCTTAGGAGCCTGAGGCAGGAGAATTGCTTGAACCTGGGAGGTGGAGGTTGCAGCAAGCAGAGATTGCACCATTGCACTCCAGTCTGGGTGACAGAGCAATGCTCTGTTTCAAAAAAAAAAAAATTTTTTTAATTTTAAAAATACCCCTTATGTTATCACAAGAGAAGCTTTTTCTTTTTCACCTTAAAAGAACCCTGCCTGGTAGGTATTACCTTTCCCGCTATATAGATGAAGAAACTGAGTATCGGAGAGAGAGAAAAATGACACATCCTATATTTTCCAGTAGGTAGAAGTGTCAATATTCACTCCCAAGTGTTTTTCTTGTTAAAGTAGAATTTTTCCACTATGTCATAAATTGTTTTAATTGAAGATCAAAGATAACTTGAATTTAATTTTTTGCCCATGTTTGTTTTGTATTTAAGAAATATAAGTAAGATTATCCCAAATCTACTGGGAGAAGAAAGAGATTACATTAATCTAAAGAAAAGTCACTTAAAAGAGTCACATGAACACTATTTTTTAATCAGAAGCTGTTTTAGACATTACACTAATAATTTTCCTTAATTTATAAGCTTATCAAGCTTTACAAAAAATATTTAAGAAATACAATCTAAAAAAGGATTCTTACTGATAATCTAAATGTAGTTAACTCACCACAAGTTTGCATTTGTGATAAATATTAATCCCTGTTCTCTTAATATTTTAAGAACCCATTTATATCTGCAAAAATAAATGTCAATTCTAAATGACAGGTCAAACTTTTCACTAAAGTTTGAAAATAGCACCTACAGTTTTTTGAAAACCCTTGGAACTGCTGGAGTATTTGGCAATATTTGACATGTCATTTGATAAATCAACCAAAATGGTTATGAATCTTCCAGTGCCTGCAAAGATTTCAGGCTAGAAAATCTTGCCAAAAGTGCTCTCAATTAGACAAAAAATTTATAATGCTCCTAAGAGTATGGAATCACGATAAATGAATCTATAAATCTGAACAGATCTATGTCTGTCAGCAGACATAGAATATTTCCAGACAATATTTTCATGTATATACATTTTTGGCCTCAAGTATTAATAGTAGTTCAACAGACTTAAGAACATAAATATGTCTCCAGTACCCAAAATAAAGTATATGCCTCAAATTACATTTTAGTGCCATAAATACATTATTAATCATTAAACTAAGAATGAAAAAAGTTTTAAAAATGTGCAGCCATTGATTTTTTGTTCCAAATATATAAACATCACTTTGTTGTATCATCAGTAGTTGGAGACTTAATTACAATGCAAAGAAACATATAAATCACCTAGTCCAACTCCTTAATTTCAGAGACAAGGAAACTGGGACCAGGGAAAGAAAATTTACACAGATTCACTTGAAGTAAAAGTGGAATTCAAATTCAGGTATCTGTATTGACAGTTTAATGCACTTCCCAGAAGCAGCATAGATATAAATAACCTCATGGAATTTCATCTGGCAACCAAATTCAGAGGCTGAGTAGAACTTAAAGGGTAGTGCTGAGTTTGCTGTTTTATCATATTCAAAAGCAGCTACCATAACAAGTGGATAACTAAACAACATTATAATCACAGAATGAACATTATGTTGATTATTTAAGCATGTCATAAACTTTAAACTACATTATTCAAGATTTCTTTTTAGTAACAATCAACTGAAATCACCTCTACTGAAAACACACAGCAGAAACAGGTGAAATAAACTACATATACCTCCCCCAACCAAAACCCCAAATAACCATCCAGCTAGTACTTTCAACCCCACAGCTTTCACTTCTACATGAAGCAGTGGCAATTGAGCACTGATTTGCATCTATCACCAATCAAAACGCAAAATAAATCACTGTGAAAGTTCATTGGTTTATATTACTGCCTTTATATATATCAGCTTCCGGAAAATCATTCTGAAGAACTGAATCATCTGTATCATTTTTATTACTCACTCAGGCTTGACACTGTCTGCACAGTACTGACTGAAATGTACTTCAGTATGCACCTTCTTTCTAAATGAATATCTATGTCAGGTTTATTTATAGCCACTGCCTTCAATCAATGCATTCTCAGGTATGAGAAATAAAATCATCTCAATGATACTCTTCTATAGAGATCTGAAACAAAGCATGGACATCTTGGCAAGTGGCCTTTGGAAAGATAATGCAAGATCTATACCATAAAATATACATTAACATTATTGAAATTCCAAGAACAATTATCTTACACTCTTTAATAAGCATACATAAAGAGCCCCAGGTACAATTAGAGAAGTAATCTAAAACCTATGCATCCTTTTGCATAACTCTTTATGTACCCCAAGATTATTATAACCTCCTCCATTCTCTTTTCCTCATTCTGATTTCTCTGAAATTTGGGCACCCTCTTTGTTTCTTACTTCGCTTTTATCTATTTAGGAGCTTTTCTTTCTAATTCTTTACAAAAGCAGGGCATGCTTCCCCCTGCTGGGAAAAAATCAAATTACAAGGTACATTCGAACATGTTCCTAATTATTTTATCAAGAAATCAAGTTCTTAGGAAAGATAAAATGTTAAGGAACCAAGTGCATAGCCTTCACTGACTGTTTTACCAGCTACAGATATACTTCTGCACTCTTTTAAGACTTTCTTGTATGCCTTTATTCAGCTTGGCAGTCTTCAAGTACACTAACTCACATTAACAACTGATGAATTAATCTTTGAGCTACCTGTCTCAAATAGAACTCCAATTAGCAGGTCAGAGAAAATGATCAATTTGCAACTTTATTTTTTGACTTTAAAGACATTATCAGCTACATGAAGAAACTTCCAGAAAATATATTGAAGACTATTCAAAATATATTAAAGACTACTGAACACTAATAAGACTTGCCTTTTAAATCATTTCCAAAATACTTAAACATCTATTAACTCATTATTTTCCTATTATTTTTATGTAGTTATCTTCTTAAATTTTCAAAAGTTCAATTTTATTGACTTACTTTTCCACTTTAATTTCTATTTTTTCATTCAATAACCAAGAGAGTAGTAAGCATAATTGTATTTCAACTTCCCACTTATCTATAAAATCTGCTTTTTCCCTGAAAACAATTTAGTTATGTCACATATTCCATGTTTTGACTATAAATCTTATCCTAATTGTTTAGCATTTAAATATAGAAAGCTTTCTCACACTTCATTATTATAAATAACAATCCACCAATTAAAAATATATAGCCAATGCCTATTTGAATCATATATTGAGAAGCAGAATTTATTCTTCCATGGTACAACTAAGTCTCAAAAAAATTTTTTAATACTGAGGAGCTTGGTTAGAGGAAGTTATCTCTTTTAGGGTTTTGCTGTAGGTAAGTCCAGAACAACCTTAGCTACAAAATTGCATTGTAAACAATTTGATGATGAAGCAATTCATTATTAATGAAGCATTCATCCAAAAAAATCTGCAGATGTTTTAAAAAGGCAGGTGTAATTAACTACAGACATCACAGGTGTCTTTAGTAGTTAGATGGCATAACTATAACAAATGGAGTAATTTGGTTAAGTTTGTATGTTTTCTTAAAAAAAACAACCTTTCAAAGCAATGCAAAAGACAAGACATATATGTTCCTCTGGGAATGAAATCTCCTTTAACATTGCAGGTACACAAAAGAAAATGCACACTTGGTAAAACAGTTGATCAATTATGGAGTGTTCCCAGGGACCAATATCTCACAGAGTACTAATCATCACACTTCAAATAAATGTGTAAGCACTTTAGCCTCTGCTTACCACGTTCAAATACATATAAGAACATGCATAGTTTAATTCTAACACTTTCCATAGGAAAGACTTTGATTAAAGGGTATGAAACATCACTTCCTAAATGCAGCAAAACAAACAAACAACAACAAAAAACAAATGCTGATCTGTAGCTAAGAAGCTCTTAGAACACTATATTGATTACCATTTACTTCCAAACTGCTTTCCCCTCCCTCTGCAAAGTGAAAATGTCCCTGTGGACTGCGTTACACTTCATGGTATCTCTGTCTATGATCCTAACAGGTCACATCGCGACTGCCATTAGATCTCCGTAGCTTTGGTCTTCTCCAAATTAAGACGTGGAGAAAGAGCACAGCTGTCCTCCCCAAGAACCAAGACCCAGGTCTGTCCGCCCGAGCTCCGAGAGGAGCATCTTCAGGGGACAGTTTCTGCGAAGGCGGCGACAGGAGTCCCTCCCCAACTTCACTCCCCTAATTAAGCCGCGGGCAAGATGGGCAGCCCGCGGTTAGTGCCCATCGGTGGGGCAAGTCCTACCTTCTGCCAAAAGGCGTGATGCATGCACAAAAGATGGATCCAGGCTATCTTTCTCTGCCATCAGCTCAGGCAAATATTTCTCCTCTTCCATAGCGCGGACTTCGGACTGTCCCCGGGCGAAGCGCGAGGTTCCGCTCGCTCGGATGCAGGGTCGCGGGGCACAGCCTGGCTCCCGCGCTGCTCCTCCTCCGCGCGGCGAGGGGATCTCTGCGCGTCCTCACTGGCCCATGCACGCTGTGCCTGCGACTCCCGCCGTCGGGCTGCGTGGCCCCGCGCCCACACCTGCCCGTCCCTTCCGTCGTCTCTCGCTCGCGCCGAGCCCCGGCTCACACCAGCGGCCTTAACTGGAGAGGCGGGAACAGGACGCGGCCCACCTCCGCCAGCCACTCATTGGTGGCGGTGCCAGAAGAGGCGGAGCGCTCGCGAGGGCCGCGGGCCTTCATTGGGCCATGGAGCACGTCGGGTCGCCTGACTGGCATGAGGCAGCTGCAGAGAGGAGGGGAGCTTGGAAGGTGCAAACGCTTTCTTCTTGCAGCCCCAGCCTTCCCCGGCTATTAGGCATGCCCAGTGCTGTGGGGCTCTCTGTGTCTTCCTCTAAGGTGCGGAGGAGAGAGAGGGCGGGAAAAGCGCAGGTTAAACAGAGAGGCCTGAGTCTAAGTGGACAGGGGAGATGGAAATGAGAAGTGAGCCGCCGAGAGGGTGGAAAAGCGCCAGGCAGCTGAGACTTCACCTGCGTCCCTAAGGCACAGGTGTCTCCTTTTCCTCACATAGCTCAAACTCACTCCAGTTGCGCAGGAATCAGCAGCGCACTGGGTCTGAAAATATAATGAAGACTGCATGTGATCGGTAGCTGGTATTTCCGATGACCTACATCTCAGAGACGCAGAAGGATGTTCATTGATAAACAAATAAGGCGTCTCGGAGCAATGTTGTACACAAACATTCTTCCGGTGTACAATCATTGGGATATTGAATTAGTTCTGATAACCTATCCTGGCCTCCTTTCCCCAGACCCTATCTGTGGAAGGGAGGTTGAGAGGGGCTGAATTTAAAAACATATATATATGATCAATTAGTCACTCTTTGTGAAGGAATTAGGAAGACATGTAGAAGAAAGGACAGACAAGAAAATAGGTAACTACGTTTGCTCTAATTCTCCCGTTTCTCCTCATTTTAGATGTACCAGTCTCTTTCACCAGGTACTGTTGCTGAGCTACTTTGTTTTATCTGTTACAACTCTATTTAAAGGAATGTTAAACCCTTACGATATCACCAACCGTGGAGGCAAAGTCCATCCTCCTCTTACTAATGCGCCCATAAACGTAACTTAATACCTCAAATGACAGGAAACAATCTTTCCCCAAGTGTTGGGTTCTCTTTTCATAAGCCGTCATTTCCCCATTCTTCTATTTTTGGTGTGTATAAATGAAGGCCAACTTTGCTACAAATAAGATACTCTGAAGTTTTTCCAAGTTATTGTACTGTTTTAAAATATTTTCCTTTTTATTTGATTTTTAGATAAATTCAGGAGATTATCTTTCAATTGTGTAATGTTTAAAAAATTTTAACCTGCCTCACATCCATTATTTCAATTTGTCCTCACAGCAGCACTCAGAAAGATGTGGGCCAAGTATTATTTTCTCTGTTTTTATATGTGGGAACTGAGGCAAAACAGAACTTGTCTCATGTCTAGTTAATGCTGAAGTTCAGATTTAAGTTCAATTCTATATTAGCACCATTTAGATCCAGATTATGCTGCTTCAACCTACTTTTCTGTATCTTAAATATTTATTTGTGCATATATGCATTCAATAAATGTTTATTGGATACTTAAAAGAGTCTAGGGACAGTATTTAAGAGTGGAGAAACATTGGTGAACAAGATGCAAACATATTCATACCCTGTCATCACAAAGATGTTTTCTAATGGGAGACAATAAATAAAACCAAGCACACAAGAGAAATAGTAACTGTTGGCTGCTATAAAGCTCAAGAAAGGACCAAGTTGAGTAAGAGAAAACGAGGGAAGAAATCAATTTCTTTATTTTTGACTTGGATAAACATACAATCTTGCTAAGTAGCTGATATTTAAGGTGAAAACTCATGGAAAAGAATGAACAAAGTGTGTAAAAAATGCAAAGAAAGGCATTTTAAGCAGGGGAACTTGCCCCTGAGAAAAGCCCTGTGATGGGAAAGAGCTGTGTCGACTTTTGGAAATGACTGGGGTCAATGTGACTACTGTGATCTGGGAAAGGATGGATCAGTAAGGGTGGGGGATTGATGTGTACAAACACCCAGGATTCGATGGATGAAAATTATTTAGATTTTATTCTAAGTGTAATAGGGAACCATAAAGTATTGGTATCTCTCTGCATGTGCTTCTTAATCTCTTTCTGATGCTTATGTTACTTTTGAAGAAGTTATCACTGAGAATTAAGGATATATATATATATAAAGTTCTTGCTATTTTATCTGTTTGCAGCATGTTTAGTAGTTGAAGGGTCACGCATCTTGCACCTGATCTGCAACAGGGATATAAAGGGAAAATGTGCTGCCAAACTTCAAAGAGGTGGCTATAATTTGCCATAGTAGTAAAGGGTAAATACGATGGCAACCACAGCCAAAAAACTGTAAATGTTTTTGAATAAATGTAAATTAGAACAAAAATATTTTTTATAATAATTACAATAACATTTTTCTTGGCAGAATATCAAGTGATTAAAAGCATATGGTGCTGATGGGGACGTGCAGAAACCCATTTTCATGAATGAAAAAGGTTTAGTAACTCTTATAATGTCCAGTAACAACAATTACATTATTATTCACAGCCATCTTTTCTATAATTAAAGTGTTAATAAGAAGCTACTACAGAGAGCTGTCAAAGTGCTGACTTTATCATATAATGTCTTTAAGTCATTATAAACACAGTCAATTTTTTCTAGTTATTATCAAAATGAAAGATTTATTATTTGTAGTATCTCATGTAATCCCCCATCAAATACCTAAAATGCATTCTAACAAAAGCAATATATTTATGTAACTTAAAAAATCAAAGGAAAATCAAATCTAATCTAATCTTTAGAAAAGCTTGTGTACTTAGTACATGATGAACATTGTAAAATAAAGATATATAAGTATATTAACCCTTCAAAATCAATATGCTTCAGAATTGACTCATAAAATATTGCCTATTTTTACACAGAATATGACTAAATAAAGACAAACTCCAAGTGCCCTATGTATACACTCATCCATCATCAGATCCACATGTTTTCAATAGATGGCTCTGTGTTACTGCACGTTCTCCATTAATTTCACATGCAAATATTTTATAGGTACCATATTATCATTTAATACTCTCAGAGAAACCTTGAAAATGCAAACATTTTATAAACAGAAATGTAAATAGAAAAAACTTTTTTAAATGATTGTTGAATATAGAATATGTTGTATCTATCCTTGAATAAATTATAACTGTTGGTTAGCCCACCTCTTCTAATGATATAAATAACTTAACCTAAATCATCACTGAATTGATTCATTTAACTTAGAGATTTATCTTATTTTAAACATGAGTTCTAGTCTCAAAACATTTTTAATGGTGTTCTAGTAAATGAACCATTATTTTTAAAATGGGATATTATAGAAAATTCTGCCCCAACCAAATCTGGTTTTGAAGGATGAATAAGTCACGCACCATAGAATATGTTCTGTGGTTAAAGCACAAACTATGTATTCAATACTTTCACATACCCTTGAAAGAAAAGTCATGCTAAAGGGCATTTAATCAGATGAATCCTTGCAAACTAATAAAAAAATACCCAGCCTGCATTATCAAATAGAACACAGTTTCTGTTGCTTTTAGAGTTCTCATTAACTTTATGGATACCTCACTAGCTACTCTTGATTAGTTACTCCAAGGATTAACTAACTCTTGGCTAGTTACTCTAAGAACTCAGTAAACCCAACTCACAGTAAGAACCATATATTTACCAAGTTGTTCTGGACTAATAATTTACATAATGACAATGGAGAATGAAGGTGTATAATATTCATTTAGCAATCAAATGCCTTGGTGACTAGAACAGAGTATAATAAAGTATAATAAAGGGCTGTCTCACATTTACTGAAAAGCCCAACAGAGCTAATTATATAAAAGGTCCTATTTTAGTATCTTAATTTCTCCTAATTTCACTAACTACACAAGTGAAATAGGTTCCAATTTATTTTAGAACTTCTATGTTATACATTAGGATTGTAAGAAGGGACAGGGAAATGAGGACTTGGCTCTGCTGTTTACCAATAGCAGTAATAGCACGTGTAGTGAGAAATTTCTAACATGTAATATGCTCATAGCCAAAATTTATTCTATATGCTAATATATCATAGTACCACATAAATATTCACCATTTAAAGCTGCCATGCGTGTGTGTGTGTGTGTGTGTGTGTGTGTGTGTGTGTGTGTGTGTGTGTTTGTGTTTCCTAAGTGGAAAGTATTCTAGTTATTTAGTAGCATATTATATTTAAAATGATATAGATGTATAATTAAAGAACAACAGAATAGAGACAGAAAGAAAATAATTGACATTTGTTGAGGGTCTGCTGCTGCTAGAACACTGCTGTTCTGAATCCTCACAAGCAGGTGGGAGGAAGAAAGGAAGGAAGGCCAAGGAAGAAACTGTTCTTAATTCTAATGTGACCTTACAGCCCAGAGAAACTATTTCTGAGGTTTAAAGTATCTGTGTTTGGAAAACTGACAGAGTGGATGTCCTTGTAGCTCTATGGACAGTTGTTGAACTGATACACTTCAGGTGGCACTGATAGCGGCTGAGGAGCAGTACCTCATTACAGAAAAGGGGAATGAAGCTGTTGTTCCAAGGTGAAAGTTATTGACTACATTTTTAAAATTAAATCTTTGAATTGTTGAATTGTAGCTCAACTATTGATTATTTAGGGAGATCAATATATTAAGGTAAAAATCACATCAGTAAAATATATTTTTCATACACATCAAAGGAAGATCTAATTTCTGTTGTATTCAGTATGAAATAAAAATATGAAGGCTAGGAGATGATTTAATAAAAAATATTAGAGTACATTAAAAGTTTTGCCAGAGAGGCAGTTGTATAAGCAATTGTTTTATATCATGAATAATACAAAAAAGGAAGAGTGGATTAAATTTCTATTTAATTTGAAGATTAACAAAAAACACAACTGAAAAGGATTGTTAATATTGAAATAGTATTTTAAGAGAATACCATCCCATTCAAGTTTTTATATTACTACAGACACTTGTTTGGTATAAGTTTTTGTCATTCTGGTCTTTCATATTAAAAGACATCATGCATATGACAATCACTATGAAATCTACTGTATAAAATCATTCTTACAAAGCAAGTGCCCAGCATTTTCACAGAATGATAATAAAATTAGAATATACAGTTCCAAATTTAAGAATTTGTCAGTTCTGAGAGAAGAAAGTAAAATAGTAAAATCAAACACACAGACATTGTATGTCATGCTTGGTGACAGACTGTTGTGACCATCCAACCAGCATAGAGCTAATAAATATAATGAAAATTATCATAATACATAAAAAATAAATACAAGTATAATACTGGATTTGATCCTGGACCAGATTTTGTCTTCATTTTTATTTTTTTGTGAGAAAAAAAATTGGTGGGATAACTGGCTAAATGTAAAAAAGTTCTATTGCTTAAATTTAGTGATTTTGCTAATGTATTGTGATTATATAAATGAATGTATGAGTTTTTAGAAATATACAACAAAGTGTTCAATGCTTAAACAGGCATCAGATCAGCCACTTACTTACAAATAATTAATAAAAAAATAAATGTTTATGAATACACATAAAGGAGGTGGAAGGAAGAGGGACATAAAAAGACAGAAAAAATGGCAACCGATACAGTAAGTATGGTAAAATAGTAACACTTGAAATTTGAAAAAGAGGATATTTAAACTTTCTGTATTATTTTTTGCAACTTGTTTCGTAAATCTGAAGTTAGTTCAAAATATAAACATATTTTTTAAATTAGCTAGTTTTTAACAGAAATAACTTCAAAGTGTTTTATCCACACCCCAGTTTAAGTATCATATTTTACTAGCCAGCCATGGAGTTTGTAAGTCCATATTTATATTATACAACCTTTGTTATAGTGTGAATTGAGTTCACAAATTTGGCCACAAAAAAATGACCATTTTTTTAAAAAAAAAAAACATAACTTTACAAATCTCATTGAAAATGCCAAGTGCATGTGTGTAAATTACCTATTTGTCTTTTCATATATATAGAGAGAGAGAATAGTACAAATAATTGAGTTGGATTAATTATTTCTTTTCAAAATCACAATAGCATCGATTAATCAAACAATAAACCATTTATTTTTAATAGATATTAGAAGTAACTATAGTTCTGACCGGGCAAGGTGGCATATTCCTGTAATCCCAGCACTTTGGGAGGCCAAAGCGGGTGGATCACCTGAGGTCAGAAGTTTGAGAACAGTCTGGCCAACATGGTGAAACTCCATCTCAACTGAAAATTCAAAAATTAGCTGGGCATGGTGGTGGGTGCCTGCAATCCCAGCTACATGAGAGGTTGAAGCAGCAGAATTGCTTGAATCTGGGAGGTGGGAGTTTCAATGAGCCGAGATCTTGCCATTGCATTCCAGCCTAGGTGACAAGAGCATAAGTCTGTCTCAAAAAAAAAAAAAAATTAGAAGTAACTACAGTTCTATTTTAATGATAGGTGCAAACATGGGAAGAAAGCTACATACTTCTTATATATGATCTTAGGCTTTGAGTGTGTTAGGAAATCCTTGCATTTCTGATTTTACTCTCTATCTTCTAAATGCTTTCATTCCATTTGAAAAATGTATGCTTTTTTTTTTCTATTATAATGTGCTCTACATGTGCTTGAATGCATTCAGTTGGCTAGCTCAGAACCTAAGTGGAGGAATGGACGTAATGGAGCAAAGTAAGAAAAGTTATTGCTGTCTTACTGTGACAAAAGTTTATCACTGTGGCAAATGTTTAGGAGCAGTAAATACTGCTGTATTATTGTGACCAAAGTTTGGGAGCAGTCACCCTTTATATATATAATCATATAAATATATGTCACACACATATATATGTATATGTATTACACATATATACATATATATTATGATTATATATAACTAGCATGTATATATAACTAGGAATAGTAGAAACTTCCTCAATATGGTAAAGGGCATTTATGGAAAACCCAGTAACAGCATACTCAGCAAAGAAAGAGAGTTTTCCCCCTAAAATCAGAAATAGGACCAGCCTGCCTACTTTCACTACTCTCATGCAACATAATGTCAGAAGTAATAGACAGAACACTTAGAATACAAGAAATTAGTGGTATCCAGATTGTGAAAGAAGAAGTAAATCTCTGTCTATTCAGGGACCTAATCCTGTAAGTACGAAATCCCAAAGAATCCACAAAAAACTACTAGAGGTAATAAATTCAGCAAATTTGCAATCACAAGGTTAACATACATAAAACAGTATCACTATACATCTGCAATGAAAAATCTGTAAAGAAAATTAAGAAAAAAATTCTATTTACAATAGCATCTAAAATAATAAAATACCTAGGAATATATTTAGCCAAGAAGATGAAAGACATACACTGAAAACTACAAAACCTTACTGAAAGAAATTAAAGAAGACTTAAATACATGGAAAAACATCCCATGTTTATTGATTGAAAGACTTAATATTGTTAATATGTATTAGTATCGTAACTCCCTAGAGCAGTCTATAGAATCCATGTAATTCCTGGCAATACTCCAATAACACATTTTGTAGAAATATAAAAGCTGATTCTCAAATTCCTGTGGAGTTGCAAGGTACACCAAATAGCCAAAACAATATTGAAAATGAAGAGCAAAGTTGGAGGATTCCGACTTCTTAAGTACTTACTATAAAGCTACAGTAATCAAAACACTGTGGTAGTGGAATAAAAAAATAGAAATGAGAGCCTGGAAGCAAACTCATATATCATGATCAATTACTTTAAAACAATGGTGCCAAAGTCATTCAATGGGGAAAGAATAGTCTCTGATAAATGGTGTTGGGGCAACTAGATATCTACAATCAAAAGAATAAAGTTAGACCCCTGCTTCATATCATATACAAAAATTACCTTAAAAATGGATCCACAACTTAAATGTAAGATCTAAAACCATAAACTCTTAAAAGTAAACATAGGAGTAAATCTTCATGACCTTGGATTGGCAATGAATACTTGGATATGCTATCACAAGCAATGAATCAAAATAAAAAATAGATAAATTGGGCTCAATCTAAAAACATTTTGTTCCTCATTACTAGTAAAATAAAAAAGGCCTACACAATGGGAGATGCATTTGTAGATTTTGATAGATGATAAATATCTTGTATCCAGAATAGTGCTCAATATCATTAATTATTAATCATTAAGGAAATGCAAATGAAAACAATAATGAGGCACCAGTTCATATCAACTGGAACAGCTATAATTTTTATAAAAACAAGGAAAGTAACAATTTTTGACAAGGATATTAAGAAATTGGAATCCTCATACTTTGCCAATGAGAGTGTACAATGCAGAGGCTAGTAGTGCAGAAATTATGGAACACAGTTTGGTAGCTCTCCAAAATGCATAAAATTACCATATGATCTGGCAATTCCTATCCTACCTATATATATGAGAGAAAAGAAAACTGGTACTTGAATTAATACATGTAGTCACATATTCATAGCAACACAATGCACAATAGCTAAAATGAGGGAACATCCCAAATGTTCATCATCCATTGGATCAATAAAGAAAATTAGTATCCATACAATAGGATATTATTCAGTCATAAAAAGAAATACAATATCAATATGTACTATGTAGATGAACCTTAAAAACACTATGCTAAGCAAAAAACATATAAAAAAATCACATATTGTATGACTCAATTTATATGAAATATTTAGAATAGGTAAATGCATAGAAACAGAATGTAGATTGATGGTTACCAGGGACTAGGAGAAAAGAAAATGGTGAGTGACTGTTTAATGGATATAGGATTTCCTTTTGGAGTGATAAAATGTTTGTAAACTAGATAGAGGTAATGGCTATATAATACTGTGAATCAACTAAATCTGACAATTTTTTTCTTTAAAATTATTATTTTTGTATTACATTAATTCACATTTTAATAACATTTATAAAGTGAGATGAACTTTGTTAAGTGTTTAGGAACAGAAAAATGTTGCTATAGAATCTCAAGCTTAGGAATATTCAGAATGCATCTTTATTATATTTATTCAAAGGGATTCCAGGGCTAAGATGTCCCTCATTCTATTCATTTTGTTTTCAAGTTAAGCTGCCATCCCTTTCTTTCATGCAGATTATTTGCTCAAAGTCACTAATAACATAGCAGAATTGGCCTATTTAGTTGAAAGGTATTTATGGTTATGTACGTGCAAGCAAACACTAACACACAGAGACACACACACACCCTGGGAATTAAAACCTTAACTTTGTCCATGCATGGAATCAAACTATGCTTACTAATTGCATAAAAGATCTTGAAAAAAATTCAGGTATTTCTTGGATTATGTAATATAAAGACAGCAGGATGGCAGCATAAACTTGTTAAACTAACCAGAGATTTTGGAAATTTAAAGAATAAAATCAATCTCATATTTATCCTGGATTCAATAATTTAAGTCTCTTAGGAGGCATTTATTATTTAAATAAAAACAAAAATAAAAAGGCAATCAGTACTTTCAAATTTAATCCTCATTTGTTCTAAGTTGAAAGTAGACAAATAATATACACCTATAACATTCATTAAATATTAGGTCCTTAGAAACAAAACTCATCAAAAGTTATTTATTTGGCAAGTCAACAATCAAGAATTTTTTATGTAAGCTTCACTACAATTACACACTATGAGTTTCGTTTACAGATAAACTTGTTTTCCTGTTTTATTAATAGGTTCTCAAAACCTTTTTCCCCGAAGGCCAGTTAAATAATGCAATTCTTTACAAAATATTGAATCCTTAATGCATCCACTTTCTCTCTCTCTCTCTCTATCTCTCTCTCTCTCTCTCTCTCTCACACACACACACACACACACACACACACACACACTTATCCTTCTCTCTTATTAATTGTGAGTTCTTGCATCCAACTGTGTTGGGCTCATCTGTCCACTTTCTATCAAACTAAACTTAAACAATCATAATCTAACACTGAAGGCAGAGGTCATGACTAGCACTGTGATCCTAAGCCTGCTAAGAGACATGAGCAGAGCCCCAAAGAAATACCAGAGACGCAAACAAGCCTGTGTGAGCAGGAAGGCTTACTCCACCAAGTGGCTAGGTTGACTACTCATCTTTTCTGACTTTAGGAATTCCCTTTGAAATGAGGTAAATGGGAAAATATATATATATATATATATATATACACATACATACACACGTGTGTATATACATATATGTGTGTATATATGTAATATATATGTGTGTGTATATATATGTGTATATATGTATGTATATGTGTATATATGTGTGTGTATGTGTATATATGTAAATATGTGTGTATATATGTGTATACATATATGTGTATATATGAATATATATATGAGAATAGTAATACTTATCCTCAAAAGAAAAGAAAAGCAATACTGGTCACTTATATAATGCTGACAATTTGCCAAGCTTATTTCAATTCTTGCATTAGCTATCTACTGTTCTACAAATAACCATGGCATTTAGCAGCTTTTAAGAACAAACATTTAATATATAAGACAATTTCTGGGAGTTGGAAATCTGAACCAATTTAGTTGGGTGGTTCTGGTTTAGGGTCTCTCATGAGGTTGTAGTCAAGGTTTTGACTAGTGTTATAGTCATCTGAAACCTTGACTGAAATATCGAACTTCTCCAACATATCTGTTAGCCAGAACCATCAGTTTGTCATGACAGGAGTCTCTCCACAGAGAGAATTTGAGGGTGGCATCCACAAATATACAAAGGCTGCATTTAATTCCCTTTGAAGCAGGTATTATTACCATTCTCTTCATTTTACAATGAAAACAACTGAGATATGAGGAAGTTAAACTGGCCAAAGCATCTAAGCTAACAAGTAACAGAATTAATATTCAAAAACAGGTGGTTGGGCCCAAGGATCTATTCATCTAAGAACCACAAGATGTTAAAAAATGACATAACTAAATGTGGCTAGTGATGATAGCACAGAGAGAATTTCCCAGCACTTCTGGGAAATGCAAACAGTTCTTACATTACTTGTAATCCATGTTGCTTTAAAGGTCATCTCTTTGTGGATATCTATCTTCAAAATAAAACATGTTATCCTCTTCCTAGGACTTGTTGTTAAGCACTAGTATTAGTCAAATACCACAAAAGCAATACCTTTCAAGAAAAATATTCAAAATGTAGAATATAAAATCATGATATATATTTTTGTGGTTTACAGGCTATTGCTTTAACTAAATTTAACTCTTTCAGGATAACATTGAATTATAGAAACGGAAATTTCCTCTTCTTGCCTGGGATTCGTAGCTACTAATTCAAAGATTATAAATTTCTCATTAAATGTAAACGAAAACATATAAAATGTATTAAGTGTCTGAGTAGTTACTGTAATTTCCTTGAATGTTAACAAAAGCAAGGCAGTGATTACACACAAATCACTCAACTCAATAATTTTTTTCCAGATGTCAAAGCAACCCAAATGATCTAAAGAATAGTGAAGTGAAGCCACAAACATATTTTTACTATGCCCCATGTAAGCACACATTTCCCATGATCCAGATTATTTCATCAAATATATTATTTTACTTAAGACTTTTTTAAGTGAATGAAACTTTTTTAAGTGAAAGAAAAATGTTATGAGATCATTTGCTAACTAGTTTGCTGGGTTACCTAAAATGGTACCGTATTAGTTTTCTGTTGCTGCTGTGATAAATTACCAGAAATTTAGCAGCTTAAAAACAATAGAACATTGTTATTTTTCAGTTCCGTAGGCCAGAAGTCCTAAATGGGAATCTTTAGGTTAAAACTGATGTGTTGTCAGAGCTGTTTTTTATTCCTGTAACGTGGCATTTGCCTTTTCAGCTTTTAGAGGCTGCTGCATTCCTTGGCTCATGTTCCCCTTTCTTCACCTTCAAAGCCAGCCACAATGGTTTATGTGTTTTCCACGTTGCATCACTCTGATTTCCTCTTCTGCCTCCTTCCATTTTGAAAGACCTTTGTGATTTCATTGGGGCCATCTGTATAATCCAGAATAATCTCCTTATTTTAAGGTCAGAGGATTGGCAATCTAAACTATCTAGGACTGCAGTAAACTGAATAATGCCCTAGTATTCACATTCTAATCCACAGAATCTGTGAATAAGTTACCTTAAATGGTAAAAAGGGATTTTGCAGATATGATTAAGTAAAGGACCTTAGAAATTAAAGATGTTTCAAGATTAATAGAGGTGAGGGCCTAATGTCATCATAGGTCTTATAAAATGGAAGCAGAAGGATTAAGGAGAGAAACAGAGAGAGATGGTGTGGAGGAGAGATCGATTTGAAGGCATTACTTTGCTGGTTTTGAAGAAGAAGAAAAGGGCCACCAGCCAAAAAAATATATGGGACCTCCAGAAATTAAAAATGGAAAGGAAACACACTTCCTCCAGAGAATTCAGAAGGAACACAGCTCTGCTAACCCATTTTACACTTCTGACCTCCAGAACTATAAAACAATACAATAGTTTTGTACAACCTCCCCATGTTTACAGGTTCCTAGCATTAGGATGTGAATATCTTTGGCGAGGCCATTATTTTGCCTACCATAACATCCATATTTTTAGGTAAATGAGTTCCTAAGTATGAATGCTTGTTATTGTATTTGTCAATGAAGAATCATCTTCTACTTAGGTGAAAATAATTTTCATATATCATGATGACCATTGAATCATTTGCCAGTGGCAGGGTAATGGCTTTCAAATGCTCTTTTCCTTTTCAAAAAGTCTCTGATAAGTTCACATTAAAAGAAAAATTATTTCTACACAGCAGCCAAATGGAAATGTGACTGAGTTCAAAATATATAATATTCTCCCATGAATACTAATACATGCTTTTATTAAAAATAAAATATAGCTCAGCTAAAAGTATTGGCAGTACACTGTTTCACAAATGTTTATAAAGCTCTCATTGACATAAGTTTTAAAAAGGTACTAAAGTTTCAAAGATGGCCTGTGGAAAGTAAAATGAAGGGAAATTTATATTTCCTACAAAGCCAACCAAAAGAAGTAAAACCAAATCAATAAAAAAAAGAGAGAAAGGAAAATCCAAATGGCACACTAACACTGTATAACAGAAAAAAAATATTTAATACAACTAATCAAAGTACAGACTTGAATGGCTAAGAGCATTGAGAATAATCTCATGCTAGTCAAGATAAATGTTGGTTTAAGTTTTTTTTATATTCATAACTGAAAGTTAAACTGCCATTCAGGGAAAGGCAAAACAAGATACTACTATTGACAATTGAACACAAACCAAGTTTAAGAGTGATGTTTAAGATTGACAAACTTTCATAAGCTAGTCAGAAACAATCCAATTAGATTGATTTTTTAGGGGAAATAAATGATCTTGATAATAAATGATTATAAATAATAGAACACTTTCATACTCATTACCACACAAGCAAAAGGCCTTTTAAAGTATTTTACTTCCTTACATACAATTATAGCAGCAGACAGTGTACTTTATAAAGCATTCACAAATTTAATTCCTATATTTTTGCTCCTGTACTTGCAGAAGCCTGTTAGCCTTTATTCACATACATTATTCCAGAATGTATTCAAGGCATTTTCTTAGGAGGCATTGTCTAAATATGATTTAAAACTCTTAGATTCACCCTGTTCCATTTTCACTTGGAGAGTTAAATCCAGTGGGTATTGATTTCATAATATTATTTTGAAATAGCAAAACGGCATTGAAAAATCAGTGCTGATTGTTTTTCCATTTAAGATCAAATTTTTCACTCAATGAATGTTTGTTGAATTAGATGTATCTTTTTCTGAACTATAACTGTGAGGTAAGGAACATGGAAAGTCTCCAAAAGGCATGTGAAAGCCAAACAATCAATTAGTCTATAAGTTAATAATATACCTGAGTTTTCAAATAAATTTCTATTTTCTTTTTATTTCTCTCCCTTTTTTCCTCCCTCCCTTCATTTCTTTCCTTTTCTCTTTCTAACACCAGGCTTTACACACTGAGAAAAAAGAAACACAGTCCTCTCACAGAACTTTTTTTTTTTTAGACTAGAGAATAAGATTTAAATCAAATAAGAAAATGGACAAGTAAACAATGTTTTTTTATGAAGAATAAAATGGGCCTCTGAGAAAGAGAAACATAGTTGATGAGAGGTAGCAATTTTTGATTGGGTTATCAGGGAGGGTCTATCTGAAGAAGTTGCATTAAAGCAAAACCTGAAAGATAGGCAGTTAGATAGTGGGGGAGGGAGGTGGGAGATGAAGTTGGAACCTCCTAGGTGGAAAACAGTGTGTGCTAAGCTCATAAAGAGAGAGAAAGCTTAGTATACACTTAGATGACTGAAGTGTAAGGGAAGCATACTGCATCATAACTTAGAGAGGTCGACAAGAAGCAGATAAAAACAGAAGCCCAGTTGTTAGCCAATTACATTAACCTAGAAGTACTTTCCAGGCTCCCTTGCAGCTAGTTGAAACATATGACTAATTTCTGGCCAGTGTACTGAAAATTAAGTGTCATATGTACTTCTAGTGGTCTCTTTAATGGGAGGAGCACAGTCTTCTGCTCTACTTCCTCCAGACGGCTGTTTGTGATAGCTGGAGCTCTATCAGTCTTCATGGATTATGACATAGGCTTGAGGATCACACCTACGTAGTGAACTCTAGCTGAATTCCTTCTGATAGCTTCATAAATCTATCATACCAGCTCCGGATTATTTAACTTTTCTTTATTTTATGTTACAGAGAAAACAACTAACTTTTAAAGTTATGGTTATTTTGGATGTTTCTATGATCACAAGTAATACTTAATTCAGGAGACCGAAGTAGTAGCTCAAATGAAAGGTGGCAGTGGCTTGTGCTATAATAATGATGGGTATAAAGAGAAAAGGACAAATTAAAGATATATTTTGGAAGTAGTGCATAAAGGACTTAAGCGATTGGATATGGAAGAGTAAGGGAAATAAAATATCAAAAATTAATCCAAGATATGTGGCTTGAACAACCATTTTGTGGAGATGGTGTTATCCTGACTAAATAGGGAAAAATTAAAGAGACACAGATTTGAGGCAAAATAAAGAATTCATTTTTGTGATATATTTTAATTCTTCATATTTGTTTTAAATACGTCCTAAATCCATCGGGCGAAACTGAACACATTTGCAAAATTTCTTCTAACATTCATAGTTAATTATAATTTTACCAGAAGACCTATAGCCAGGTTAGGAAGCCTCACTGAACTTAGTTTATTTTTCCTTTATGTTACTCAAAAGTAGATCTGGTTGCTGTTTGCTTTATGTTACTTATAAGTAGATTAAGTTGCTGTGCAAAAATGCAATTTCCTCTTTTTTGGTTATTATGTATTCCAGAGCAAAAGAAAAACAAACAAACAAAAAAACCAACCACCACCACCTAGATTTAGGCCAGTAGATTCTCTAATTTTTCTTAAGGGGAATACCAATGTTTTTGGAGGCTTTCTACCATGCTGGTGATTTACAATGTTATTTAATTTGGACCTTAGCAATAGAGCTTGTCATCATCATTTTCTAGACTCAGAGAAGCTAGAAAAATGCAGAACAAGAATTTAAAGCTACGCCTGCCAAATCCCAAGGCCTATGTTCTAATTACTAAACATTGCTTCTTTCTTGTATGTTCATCCTATAAATAAAGCCATAAAAATTCTAAGATATCTTAATGCTTAATTCTAAGATATCTTAATTTGTTATAATTATGAAAATTACCTTTGCAAATATATTTACATGTTTATCCACAAATATTCACTCTAAAATGTTTCCAATAAGAACAATATATAAAGAGTTGAACTACAGTAGAACTTTTTGTGAGCAAACCTGTATCTTTGGGTAGCCTCTGGCATTGATTAAATTGAAGTTTAAAAAATTATAATTCAGTTCCATCTTCAGACAGTACATTATCAAAGCATAATGCCTTTTAAATGAGTTGAAAAAAAAAAGCCCAAAGGCAGTAAAAAGTAGTAAAATCAAGAATGATCATCTAGTGCGTGATATTTAAATGAGAAGTGAAGGGAGTAAATTAAAGGATACTGCCAATTCTAGCCAGGGAAATGACAGTGCATCCAGTAGGGAAAAGGCTAGAATATATTTTCATAGAAAATAATAATTTAGCTATATAGAGAGTTCTTTTCCCTAGATTCTTTTTTAATGTCCTACTTTTCTTTAGTATATCATTGCATAATATCCTAAAATTCAACTATTTGACTATCTATACAGAGTAAACCATCATGCAAATTGCTTATTCCTAGTATTAGATTCAAATGTAAAGACCTTATATTAAAAAAACACCATATCATGCTTATGGTCATTGGGTACCCATTTTATAAAAGGATTTCTACCAGGTGATGAGTGGATACAAAAGAGAAATGAATAGTTTCTCATCTGAAGGAGTTCACATTCCATTGAAATAACACATATATACACAAATAACTGTGTTCAAGTTAAGCCTGTCATTATGTTTATGCTACATTTCTAAGTCTACAAAAACAAGCTTAACTCCTCATGAGCTTATTTAGTGTATCATTCATTGCTAATGGTTATGTCAAAGAAGTAAACAATAATTTGATCCATACATAAATTGTGCCTTTATAAGTAACCTTAAATTTACATTCAGTTGGCATATTTAAACATTGTATATTGCCAACCCAGAGATTTTTTAACCCCAAATTAAGACTTTTAAGCTGACTGTTGAACAATTAGGACAACGGCTATTATTTATATACCACCCCCTCACAGCTCATTTCCTTCCCATTGATGTTTCCTAATGCACTTGGGGTTTTCATAATGCTATCCCCCTCCTACTTCGTCCTCTCTTTTGGATTAGGAACATACACACTCTCAGCGATGTACAAATATGTTTTAACCTAAAGATTTCCGTGCTGTGCCCATATAACATAAAAAATGAGCACCTTGCTGAGCTTCCTTCCTCTGGTATTGAGGAAATATAAGTAGCTGGCCAATGGCTCATACTCTGAAGTTGCTACATTTCCTTCTTGAACATAAGTTAGCATGCTTGCCCTCTCCCAGATTTTATCCTTGCCTTGTGCAATCTTGACCCCAAAACTTCCAGATAAAATTATATTATTTTGTGTATTTGAAGTTACCTCATTTCTATTTGATGACACTTTCACATGAAAAAATATGTGGTCCTTATACATTTTTCCCCCTTAAGACAAAATTTTTCTCCATGTTTCCTTTTTTTTAAAAAAAAAAAAATTTACTTTGACTGATACTTTTAAAAAGAAGTAAATCTTACTGGAAATTATTATTTTCATCAAATCAGAAATTATATTTATCAAGTAGATTAAGATTCACTAGTATCTTCTATTTTATTACATTAAGAAACAAAAAACTTTGAGAGATACCTGTAAAAAGGGAAATTGATGGGCATAATAAGGCATTTTAGGCATGATGACTGCATAATTTTGATAGATGTTTTAAAAAGAAAATTTTCTACATTGTCAGTCAATTACCAAATTGATTTTCATTTTAATGCTCAAGAAAATATTTTTACTTGGAAATATAGAAATGCTTTTAAAACCTCACTGAAAGGTTTTTTTGCATATATGTAGTTTTAAAGGCAAAATTTTAATACAGTGGACTACAGTAATATTTTCTGATATGTTCATATATAGAACAAAGTAGATATATTCTGCAAGACTTCTGGAAGGCTTAAATATATAAACTAATTACTTTTAATGTATGAAGGAGTAAAATATATAAACTACTTACTTAAATATATAAACTAATTACTTTTAATGTATAAAATCATTTTCTAGTTTTATTTGTTTGTTTTAATTATACTTTAAGTACTAGGGTACATGTGCAGATCTTGCAGGATTGTTACATAGGTATACACATGCCATGGTGGTTTGCTGCCTCCACCCTCCGTCAACTACATTAGGTATTTCTCCCAATGTTATCCCTCCCCAAGCTCCCCACCCCCTGCTATCCCTCCCCTAGCCCCCCACCCCACAACAGACCCTAGTGTGTGATATTCCCCTCCCTGTGTCCATGTGTCCTCATTGTTCAGCACCCACTCATGAGTGAGAACATGTGGTGTTTGGATTTCTATTCTTGTGTCAGTTTGCTGAGAATGATGGTTTCCAGGTACATCCTTATCCCTGCAAAGGACATGAACTCATTCTTTTTTATGGCTGCATAGTATTCCATGGTGTACATATGCCACATTTTCTTCATCCAGTCTGTCATTGAAAGGCATTTTGGTTGGTTCCCAGTCTTTACTATTGTAAACAATGCCACAGTGAACATGCATGTGCAAGTGTCTTTATAATAGAACGATATATAACCCTCTGGGTATAAACCCAGTACTGGGATTGCTGGGTCAAATGGTATTTCTAGCTCTAGATCCTTGAACAATCACCACACTGTCTTTCACAATGGTTGAACTAATCTACATTCCCACCAACCATGTTAAAGCACTCCTATTTCTCTACATCCTCTCCAGCATCTGTTGTCTCCTGATTTTTTAATGATCATCATTCTAACTGACATGAGATGATATCTCAATGTGATTTTGATTTCCATTTCTCTAATGACCAGTAATGATGAGCATTTTTTCATATGTTTGTTGGCTGTATAAATGTCTTCTTTTGAAAAGTGTCCGTTCATATCCTTAGCCCACTTTTTGATGGTTTTTTTTTTCTTGTAAATTTGTTTTTGTTTTTGTAGATTCTGGATATTAGCCTTTTGTCAGTTGGGTACCTTGCAAAATATTTTTCCCATTCTGTTTGTTGCCAGTTCACTCTAATTATTGTTTCTTTCACTGCGCAGAGGCTCTTAAGTTTAATTAGATCCCATTTGTCTATTTTAGCCTTTGTGGTCATTGTTTTTGGTGTTTTAGTCATTAAGTCCTTGCCCAGGACTATGTCCTGAATGGTATTGCCTAGGTTTCCTTCTAGGGTTTTTATGGTGTTAGGTCTTATGTTTAAATCTTTAATCCATCTGGAATTAATTTTTGTATAAGGTATAAGGAAGGGGTCCAGTTTCTGCTTTCTGCACATGGCTAGCCAGCTTTCCCAACACCATTTATTAAACTCCTTTCCCCATTGCTTTTTCATCAGGTTTGTCAAAGATCAAATGGTTGTAGATGTGTGGCATTACTTCCAAGGCCTCTGTTCTGTTCAACTGGTCTATATCTCTGTTTTGGTACCAGTACCATGCTGTTTTGAGTACTGTAGCCTTGTAGTATAGTTGGAAGTCAGGTAGCATGATTCCTCCAGCTTTGTTCTTTTTGCTTAGGATTGTTTTGGCTATGCAGGCTCATTTTTGGTTCCATATGAAGTTTAAGGTGTTTTTTTTCCAGTTCCATGAAGGAAGTCAATGGTAGCTTAATGGAGATAGCAAATGAAGAAGTCAAACTGTCTCTATTTGCAGATGATATGATTGTATATTTAGAAGACCCCATTGTCTCAGCCCAAAATCTCCTTAATGATAAGCAACTTCAGCAAAGTCTCAGGATACAAAATTGTGTGCAAAAATCACAAGCATTCCTAGATACCAATAACAGAGAAACAGAGAGCCAAATCATGAGCAAATTCCCATTCACAATTTCTACAAAGAGAATAAAGTACCTAGGAATACAACTAACAAAGGATATGAAAGACCTCTTCAAAGGGAACTACCAACCACTACTCAAGGAAATAAGAGAGGACACAAACAGATGGAAAAACATTCCCTGCTCATGGTTAGGAAGAATCAATATCATGAAAATGGCCATATTGCCCACAGATTTCTTGAAAGAGGAAATTCCAGTCTCACACTGGATATCCATTCAAATAAGTAATGGTCAAATTACAAGTCAGATAAAAAACTGTCATTTTATAGAGAAAGTTTCTAGAATATCAGCAGACAAATTCTACTTTTTCTAGTTACAAGAATATAGGTCCAGAATAATTCTACAGGAAAATATACCATTTTACCCGACTTGGCTTAAGAAATAAACAATCAGAATAGAAGATAATTAGGGAAGATAATGAAAATATTGGATAGAAAATGCCTTTGAAATCTCCAGCCTGAATGTTAGATGGATGAGTTCAATCCAACTCTCCTAAAGCTGCCTTATTCACGTCTTATATTGTATATTTCTGAGTAAGAAATAAGGCATCAACAAAATTTTCAATAACTAATGTAAGTGAACCAAAACTTTATTTTTAACCTCCCCAATTTCTGTTATAAACCAAAATGCAAAAAATTGTAAGTTAAATATTAAGAAAATATGCTCATTAGTACATTAAAATAATTCCTTATAATCAAGTGGTATTAATTTCAGAAATGCAAGGCGAATTTAAAAATAAATATAAATTGGAAACATCCAATCTCTATATAAGGGAGGGTTTGAAGACTACCTCAACTACATCGTGGATGTTTAACCTTGTCAAGTTAATGAAACGTGCCATGCCTCACTTTTTAAATCCATATTATCAGACTAATATTACCTATCTTAGATAAATTTTGTGAGGATTTAGGTTGGTGAATACTTGTTAAACATTTACAAAAGTGCACAGAAAATTGTAGGAGTTCATAATTTCTTACCTATAATTTGAACTAGTATTAACTTTTGGAGTTATTTTATTTATTGAAAAAATGTTTTTAAAAGTTCAACATATTAATATATCTTTGGAGAAATATAGACAATATGAGCTGGAAAGGCATTACATAATATGTAACATCTATATGAAAACAATAGAAAGATAAGTTTATTTATATTGATGTAGATTATAAAACTGAAACTAATCATCTATATTACATTATTGCTAAAATATACTTATTATTCTTTATTCCAACATCCCCACTCATGCAATTCTCCTGCCTATAGGGCACTATGTTTTAAATATCCATATATACATAGAGGAAGGGAGGATGGTGAAGAACAGTTTAGAACCCCATCATCTCATCTCAAATCTCCTCAATCTGAGAAGCAATTTCAGCAAAGTCTCAGAATACAAAATCAATGTGCAATAATCACAAGCATTTCCATACACCAATAACAGACAAAAAGCCAAATCATCAGTGAACTCCCATTCACAACCGCTACAAAGAGGATAAAATACCTAGTAATACAGCTTACAAGGGATGTGAAAGACCTCTTCAAGGAGAACTACAAACCACTGCTCAAGGAAATAAGAGAGGATACAAATAAATGAAAAAACATTCCATGCTCATGGATAGGAAGAATGAATATCATGAAAATGGCCACACTGCCCAAAGTAATTTATAGATTTAATACTATTTCCATCAAGCTACCATTGACTTTCTTCACAGAATTGGAAAAAAACTACTTTAAATTTAATACAAAACCAAAAATAAGCCTGCATAGCCAAGACAATCCTAAGCAAAAAGAACAAGGCTGGAGGCATCACACTACCTGACTTCAAACTATACTACAAGGCTATAATAACAAAAACAGCATGGTACTTATACCAAAACAGATATATAGACTAATGGAACAGAACCAGAGGCCTCAGAAATAAAACCACACATCTATAACCATCTGATCTTTGACAAACTTGACAAAAACAAGCAATGAGGAAAGGATTTCCTATTTAATATACAGTGGTGAAAAAACTGGCTGGCCATATGCAGAAAGCTGAAACAGGATCCCTTCCTTTCACCTTATACAAAAATTAACTTAAGAGAAACTAAAGACTTAAAGGTAAGACCTAAAACCATAAAAGCCCTAAAAGAAAACCTAGGCAATACCATTCAGGACAGAGGCATGGACAAAGAATTCATGACTAAATCACCAAAAGAAATGGCAACAAAAGCCAACATTGACAAATGGGATCTAATTAAACTAAAGAGCTTCTGCACAGCAATAGGAACTATCATCAGAGTGAACAGGCAATCCACACAATGGGAGAAAAATTTTGCAAGCTATCTATGTGACAAATTTATCCAGAATCTACAAAGAACTTAAACAAATTTACAAAATAAAACACAACAAATATCCAGAATCTACAAAGAACTTAAACAAATTTAGAAAACAAAACAAAGAAAACCAACCCCATCAAAAAGTGGGCTAAGGATATGAACAGACACTTCTCAAAGGAAGACATTTATGCAGCCAATAAACATTTTAAAAGGCTCATTATTACTGGTTATTAGGGAAATACAAATCAAAACCACAATGAGATACCATCTCATGCCAGTTAGAAGGGCAATCATTAAAAAGTCAGGAAACAGATGCTGGAGAGGATGTGGAGAAATAGGAACACTTTAAAACTATTGGTGGGAGTGTAAATTAGTTCAATCATTGTGGAAGACAGTGTGGTGATTCCTCAAGGATCTAGAACTAGAAATACCATTTGAACTAGCAATCCAATTACTGGGTGTATTTCCAAAGTATCATACATCATTATACTATAAAGGCACATGCACGTGTATGTTTATTGTGGCATTGTTCACAACAGCAAACACCTGGAACCATCCCAAATGCCCATCAGTGATAGACTGGATAAAGAAAATGTGGCATATATATACCACGGAATACTATGCAGGCATAAAAAAGGATGCATGTCCTTTGCAGGGACATGGATGAAGCTGGATATCATCATTCTCAGCAAACTGACACAGAACAGAAAACCAAACACCATATGTTCTCACTCATAAGTGAGAGTTGAACAATGGGAACAGATGGACTCAGGGAGTAGAACATCACACACTAGGGTCTGCTGGGGTGTGGGAGGCTAGGGGAGGGATAGCATTAGGATAAATACCTAATGTAGTTAATTGGTTGACAGGAGCAGCAAACCATCATGCCACGTGTATACCTATGTAACAAACCTGCACGTTCTGCAAATGTACCCCGGAACTTAAAATACAATAATAAAATAATAATAATAAAGTCAAATGTATGCAAAAAAAGAAGCTAGTCACATATCTTTGTCCACATTCCTTTGACCCACAGAACTCAGCTACCTGATCTCACCTAAAAATACAGAGAATAATAAATGTAATGTGACCAGAAAGAAACTAATAAAATGTTACTGATCACTAATGAGTGTCTATGCTATACACCCACTGATCCACGTTCAGGTTTCTTTACAATTTTGTTAATATCACCAAGAGTGTAAATTATGTCATCTTTCAATATGTGAATATATTTCTAAGATAATATCCTAGAAGCAGAACAAAAATTTTAAAAATATTCGGCTCTAAATTAGCCTCCGTTTTTTTAAACAAAATTATGGTCCCAAGAGTATTTTATCAAATTTATTTTGCTTCATACTTTTGTCATCACAGTTTGTTGTCAAACTTTTGGATCTTTGCTAATCTGATACATTGGTAAAACACATTATATCAGTTCTATTAAATTTGTATATCTTTTATTATGAAGGAGATTGAGCATCTTAGAATGTGTAAGAGATATTATTTTTATTTCCTTTTCTATAAACTTTGTTCATGCCATTGCATATGGTAAAAAGATGTTGATGGTATTTTTCTTATGTATTCATAGGGGCACTTTATGCATTAGAAAATGCCCTTTATCTTAGGAAATGCAAATACTTTCCCAGTTGTTAATAATTGTTATATGTTATCTTTTTATTGATGTATACTTTAAATAGAGAAAAGTCTACAAATCTTAGTGTGCAGGTGAGTAAATATCTACAAACAGAACACACATATAAAGCTAGCATCCAAAACAAGAAACAGAACTGTAGGAGAATCTCCTAACCCACTTTTACTCACCTTGCATTCTCTACTCACTTGCCAAAGATAACTATAATAATGTACATTTTACATATTATATATTTATTTTGCAAGTTTTTAAAATTTACAAAATTTGAATCAGTCAACATATAATTTTTATATCTTTTGTATCTCATATTATATTACATTTGCAATATTATATATGTAGTATTATTTTAAATATTCTTCCATGAGATTCTGTTTGGCAATTTGTAATTATTATTACTGTATAATATTCCATTATGTAAATTATTATGACATAGAGTATATATATTTTAAATCATATTATTAGAAACTGCCAAAAAGTTCTACCATGTGATTTTACAGATTTATATTATGACTTATTAGGCACAATAGTTATTCTAATTCTTTCAGTAAAATGGACATTGCTAAAATTTTAAATTTTAGTTGTTTTATTGAAAATTTGCATTCCTTTGATTAATAATAGATGTTGGATATCTCTTCAGATGTTTATTGGTTTTTATTGATATTTTAATATTTAATTCTTCTCTCATTCAATACTTTTGACCATTTTTCTGCTTGGTTGTCTTATTTTCATATGGATTTGATACCTATAAATTCTAGATGTGAGTCCTTGGTTGTAATATACATACTATGAATATTTTTTTCCATCTCCATCAATTTCATTTTCACTTTTAATAGTAATTTTAAATGAGCAGAAATTCTTAACCTCAGTGTTGTACATACTGTTATTTTCTCCTCTACAATTTGTCTTTCATGTCCTGCTCCATAAATCTGTGATTTTTCTATGGTTTTCAAGAGGTTCTTTAGTTTTCTTGTTTATTTAACTTTCTCTAGACAGGGATCTTGCCATGTTGTCCAGTCTAGAGTACAGTGGTTAGTCACAGGAACAATAAAAGTGCACTACAGCCTGAAATACTTAGTCTCAGGCATCTTTCTCTCTAGGCTTCAGATTATTTGAAACTACAGGTGGACACCTGTTTTCTCCTTAAGATTTTATTCTACTATTTAAATTTAGATCTGAAATCCATCTGGAATTGCATTTTTATGTACATCTGAGACAGGCTCAAATATATACATATATTTTACATATAAATTCCCAACTGACCCAGCACCATCTATTGAAAAGACTACCTTAGTGACACTTTCTATTTTTTAAACTCTATTCCAGTCCATAGATCTATTTGTGTGACTTATGAATCAATTTCACATGTACATAGTATTACAGTATACATATATTATGGTTTTTATAATCAGTTTGATACATGATGTAAGCCCTTCAATGTTGTATTGTTTAAGATTATTGTGACTATTTGTGACCATTTTCATTTTCATATGAATTTTAGAAATAGCTTGCCAATTCCCATAGAAAAAACCCCTTTGAAATTTGATTAAATCCATCATATCTATAGATCAATTTAGGAAGAATGAATAGATTAAAAATATTGAATGTTTTGACCCATGAAGATTGTATATTCTTTCACTTAGCTTTTTAAAAATTTTCCCTCAATTATAATGTATTATTTATAATATGGAGATCTTGAATAGCATATTAAATATATCCTTGATTTTTTTGGTTGGTTGGATATCAAGTCTTTTTAGATTTCAAGTTCTATTTGTTTATGTGCTGTATATGCAAGTACAATTAATTATTGGTTCTTGACTTTTTGTTTTATTACCTTGACTAATTATTGGTCATTAAACTTGTTGAATTAACTTGAATGCTAATAGCTATCTTTAGATTATTTTGAATTTTCTTCCTACATATGATATTACTGCATTAGGAAAATTATATTACTTATTTTTCAGTCCTTTTGATTTTATTTATTTATTTTTTTATTGGGGGAGATGGTTTCACTCTGTCACCTAGGTTGAACTGCAAAGGTGCAATCTTAGCTCAATGTAACCTCTAGCCTCCAATACCTTAACCCAAGAGGTCCTCCAGAGTAAGATCAGCCTCCAGAGTAGCTGGGACTACAGGCATACACAATACACTCGACTAATTTTTTAAAATTTTATGTAGAGATGGGTGTCTAGCTTTGTTGCCCACACTGGTCTCGAATTCCAGGCCTTAATTCTCCTGCCCTGGCCTCCCAAAGTGTTGGGATAACAGGAGTGAGCCACTTCACTTGACCTTCTAAAATTCTCTTTCTTGTTTTCTATTTTTTTCCCCCCGACTGGTTACTTTTTCTAGTACATTACTGAATAGGTGTGGTAGTATACTGCCTTACTTTTCTCATGGACAAATGTCTCAATATTTCATGATTATCTATATTTGTTATAGGGATTCTGTTGAAATTTTTTCAATTAAAAATGTTTCACACTATCTTTGTTTGCTACAAGTGTTTATCATGAAGTGATGTAGATTATCAAATATTTTTTCTATAGTTTATTTAAAGATCAACTATATTTTTTCATTTTAATATTAATATAATGAATTAATTTAAATAATTGTCAAATAGTAAAACCTTTTCCATTTCTGAAATAAACCTATTTGATTGGGACTGGGATTAATTGACCAACCTTACTGTGTTTGTCATTTTAAATAGTTATTTCAAAGAACCATCATTTGGCTTTGTAAATTTTCTCTTTCATACATTTTTTTTCTATTTAATTTCTACTTTTATCTTTATTATCATCATCTATATTTTAATGTTTATTTTGCAGTTATTTTTCTAGCATTTGAGATGATATGACAAGTTAGAACAAGATAAATGATTTCCAGATTTTTTTTTTTTTTTGAGATGGCGTCTAGCTCTGTCACCCAGGCTGGAGTACAGTCGTGCAATCTTGGCTCACTGTAACCTCTGCCTCCAGTATTCAAGCATTTCTCCCCATGTCAGTCTCCTGAGTAGCTGGGATTATAGGCGCCTGCCACCATTCCTGGTTAATTTTTGTATTTTTCTTTTTGTAGAGATGAAGTTTCACCATGTTGTCTAGGCTGGTCTTGAACTCCTGACCTCAGGTGATCCGTCTGCCTCAGCCTCCCAAAGTGCTGGGATTACAGGCATGAGCCATTGCGCTCGGCCCAGATGTTCTGCATTTAAGATTCCATTTCTCCTCTGATCACTTTTTATGTGTATCCCTTGAGTTATGTTTTTATTATTCAATATAAAATATTTTCTAATTTACCTTTTATTTGTATTTGAATCATATATGATACATATGAGTATGTTTGGCTGAAAAGTAATACTCATATGCATCATATATGATTCAAATTATTGACCATTAATTTAATTCCACTGAGTTAGTTATTGACCTTTAATTTAATTCCAGAGAGATCAGAAGGCACACTGTGAATTAATTTAATCGTGAGATTTGTTTAGGCTTTCTTTATCCCATCACTTATGGTTAGTTTTAGTAAAATTTCATGTGCTGTTAGAAAGTTTGTGAATTCTGACTCTTAGCTTCATTATACAAACAGGTATTAATATGTCAAAGTTGTTTGTCATTTGTATACTTAGTAGTTTTTAATCAGTTTGCTCTATCAGCTCTTGTGTTATGTTAAAAATTTTCACTGTGATTGTGGATAATTATGTTTATCTTTTTAGTTACGTTCATTTTTGCTTTATATGTTTGAATCTATTTTATTTTCTAAATACAAATTTAGGCTTATATCTTCCAGCTAGATTGACTCCTTTATCAAATCTCAAATTTCCTTTCGATATTTCTGTCTGAAACAATTTTTCCTCTAGTTGAAAATTCAAGCAGTATTTATTTTAATGCAAGTCTTTGGTATGTATTTATTTGACAATGTATTTATTGCCTTTATTCTTAAAAGGTATTTTTAGTAAACTTGGTACTCTACAGTAACAGAATTTTTTTCAAATATGTCATTTTCAAATATGTCACAACACTTCAAATATGTCATTTCAATGTGTTTGTTCTTGTTTTAAATCAAGTTTATTAAGGTGCAATTTACATATAATAAAGTTTACACATTTTGAATGCACAGTTCAATGAATTTTGACCAACTTACATACCCATGTAACCACTACTCTAATTAAGATCTATAATATATCCAACACCATAGAAGTTTCCCTTAAGGTCTTTCACAGCTACTCACTCCCAAGTCCCTGGCTTCAGATACCACAGAATACATTTCTGTCATCATAAATTGCTTTTTGTTTTTTCAAAACTTTGATATACTTAAAATCCCACATTATGTAATCCATTGTATTTGGCTTCTCTTGGTTAACATAGAATTTCTGAGGTTCTGCTATAATATATGGTAGCATGTATTAGTAGTTTATTTATATATTTATTTATTGCTTTTATTATATTATACCACATATTGGTCATCCAATTATTTGTTGTTGAACACTTGGGTTACTCAGTATTTTTTTATTATTTATAAAGCTAGTATGAGATCCATGTACAAGTCTTTGTGTAGTCATATATTTTCATTTCTATAGGGAAAATACTTAGGCATATAATTTCTTAGTGTAATCATAAGTAAATATTTAATTTTATAAGGAGTGGCAAACTTGTAAAGTGTTTGATTTTAGTTTGTTTCTTTGTTTTACAATTCTTACTAGCTAAGTATGAGAGTCCTGGTTACTCCTAAGCCTCATCAATATTTGATACTGTCAGTCTTTTTCATTTAATTCCAATGATTTGTAATTTACTTTAAAAGTCTTCTACTTTCATTATATGAAGAATATTGTTCACATTCTAAGCACTTGAAGATTATCTAGATATTTTTCTGTTAATGATTTATTATTTAATTTTGTTTTGGTAGAGAACATACTTTGATATGAATCACCTTAAATTTTTTGGGACAAATTTTAATTTTCAGTACAAGGCCCATCTCTGTTAATCTCCATGGATTGTTGTTGGGTAGAATGTGATTATCTGTCTATCTATCATCTATCTATGCAACTATTATCTATCTATGCAACTATCAATCAGAGAAATCAACATACTTATCTGATTTTCTCTCAATTTTTTATATCAATTTTTTTTTTTTGAGACAGAGTCTTGCTCTGTTGCCCAGCTGGAGTGCAGTGGCACGATCTCAGCTCACTGCAACCTCTGCTGCCCAGGTTCAAGCGATTCTCCTGCCCCAGCCTCCTATGCCAACATGCCTGGCTAATTTTTTTGTATTTAGTAGAGAAGGGGTTTCACCATGTTGGCCAGGATGGTCTTGATCTCCTAACCTTGTGATCCTCCTGTCTCAGTCTCCCAAAGTGCTGGGATTACAGGCTTTAACCACCTCACCTGGCCTATCCATTTTTTACAGAAATTATTGAACTGAAATTATGGGATTATTTTTCTATTTATTCTTTCAGTTCTATAAATTTTTCTTCAGGCATGTTGAAGCTCAGTTAAGTGCATGTACCTTTAGGATTTTTATGATCCTCTAGATAAGTTGACTCCTTTGTCATTATGAAATGACTGACTTTATCTCTAATATTCTTGGATATTACACAATTATTGCCACTATATATTTTTTATGATTAAGGTGTTCATACCTTATGATTTTTCAGTCTTTCCATTTTAGCCTTTACTTTTATTCATATGAAATTGGTGTACTTACAAACAGCATAAAATTGGGTCATATGGTTTTAGTCTCTCTGATAATATCTTTTAATTGGAATGGCTATACCATTTACATATTTTTAAAACATTGTCTTAATATGTAAGAGCTGTACATATTTTGCAGCTACATGTGATATTTTGCTGCATGTATAAAATGCATTATAGTCAAACCAAGGTAATTGGAATTACCAAATATATTTGGATTTAAATCTACCTTCTTCATAGGACTTTTCTATTTGTCCATATTATTTTTTTCCCTACTTCCTGCTATTTAATAAAATAATTGATTAGGTAAGTCCGAAGCATTGTCAAGTCTAGGATTGCTTTTTATCCACTATTTGAGTAAGCCTTCTTGAATATTCTACCTAATATTCTATAAATTAAGATTTTTTTCTGAGGCTGGCTGGTTGGAACAGGTAATATTCCTGTCTTTTTTGAGTGTTGGGCACTGTTTCCTTTCATCCTTCCAGATGGTTCTTTCTCCCAGCTCTGGATATTTTCCTCACACTCATTAGCTGATCAGCTTTTTCTTAAATAATTGATAGAGACCTTCTGTAGATGTCTGGAATTCTCTCTGTATGCAGCTCTCTTTGGTACTCCATCTTTTGAACAGTAACTTCCTTGGTCTCTCTGCACTCTCACCTGTCTCCATATGGATGCTCCTTTTTGTATCTTGGCTTAGAATTTTTCTCATGGCATTCAAAGTCCTATAATAATCATAGACCTTATCTTTTTTGTTTTCTACTTTCCAGATTCATTGCACATTATTAATTGATGTCCACTATTTTTTATTGTTTCAGGCAAGAGAGGACATTCAGTACCTGTTTCTTTGGATGTAAAGCTGAAGTCTACAAATAAAGTTTGGAATAAAAATTGAACATACTTATTTTAGTCAGAGTTTCAACAGGAAGTGGATGGCAAAATCATATCTAAAAAATGTGAAGAGGGTTTATATCCAAGGAGGGGATATTTACAGAAGTTTAGTGGTCTATAGGGAAAACCACAAGCAACAGTATAAAAGTCCCAGTTTTTTGCAGCAGAACTGTTATTAACCCGAGTCTTTTGAGTCTAGGACTGAAAGTGCTTAATAAAACTCTAAAAAAGAGGGTCAAGGGGGCTCCTTTGAAAGGATTCACAAGCTGAGATGACTCTGAGGAGAGGTGCTGGGGAAAAATACTCACCTTATTTGCTTCCTTCCTTCTTTTCTTTTACCTATAAGCTAAATCCAAACCAGAAGCCACAAAACAAGAAGACATCTACAACAGTTGATAGGGGCCACCTTCCTACAGCACAGAGGAGGTGGATTTGCAAGGAAAATGGAAGATATTCTAACACAGTAAGTTCCTTGGCATTCTTCTACCTGCTCAGTTGCACAAATCAATGACCTAATAGTATCTGATTTCTTCCTGTTCTTCACCTCCTTACATTCAATTGGCCACTAATTCCATAGGCTCTATTTCTTAATATGTTACGTATTTATTGCTGCTTCTCCAACTTTACTCCTGCCACTATCTGTCTTAATGTCATTACCATTGTTCCATATACTTTGCTATAACTTTCTTGGTCTCCCAGGTTTGCTCATTCTCTTCAGTTCATACCTTGTTTAAAGACAGTGTGATTTTTAAAAATTCAATTCTGATTACACTATTTCCCACCTTTGTGTTTTTGAATTGTTCAAAAACTTTTCATTGTGAACTTCAAGAGTTTTCATTTTCTGGCTTCTACCATTGTTACCATCTTAAACAAGAGGCAATCGTAATAAAATATGACCTATAAAGCTGATTGTTTTTGATAAATATCTCTTGACACCTTCTGATACCCTAGTGTTTCATATGTCATCAATCTTTGTATTGTTAATTGTTAATTCTAGGTTAACTTTTCTACATACTGTTGTACTAGCTTACTACATCAACCAAGTAATGTTTCTTTAATGCTCATTAAACTAGAAATTACTTCTGTTAATATTCATATTATTTCTTTTAAGAAAAGGCTTCTTTTTATGAAGGGCGTACTCAGTTTCAAATTCAGATATTAATTAGTTTTTCATTCTTAAAAACTTCAAGATCAATACTTAATTCACTTTACTGCTTAGTAAACTATCAATTAATTTAGTTTCTAATTCAATATTTACTGTATGTGAACAATGAAACACTTTATATAGTATCTTAACATTTTAAAATATAAATTGCAGAGAATATATTTAGGCCAGTTTTTGGTATCTCAAATACTGCAAAACCCAGGAAATATTGTTCAAATGACACATTACTTATTTAAATCAGTCAACGAATATAGAAGTCCTTTACTGTGTTTAAAATAGAACAGATGGCTTTTATTACATTAAGGTATGTCCTCTGTATGCCGACTTTGCTGAAGGTGTTAATCATAAAGGGATGCTGGATTTCGTCAGTGCTTTTTCTGCACCTATTGAGATGATCATGTGATTTTGTTTTTAATTCTGCTTATGTGGTACATCACATTTATTGATTTGGGTATGTTAAACTATCCCTGGTATGAAACCCACTTGATCATGGTAGATTATCTTTTTGATATGTTGTTGGATTCAGTTAAGTAGTATTTTGGTAAGGATTTTAGCATTTATGTTCATCAAGGGTACTGCTCTGTAGTTTTCTTTTTTGGTTGTGTCCTTTCCTGGTTTTGGTATTAGGATGATGCTGGCTTCATAGAATGAGTTAAGCAGTGTTTCTTCTTTCTCTATCTTGTGGAATAGTGTCAAAAGGATTGGTACCAATTATTATTTGAATGTCTGGTATAATTCTTCTGTGAATCTGCCTGGTTCTGGACTTTGTTTTGTTGTTGGTAATTTTTAAATTGCCATTTCAATCTTGCTGCTTGGTATTGGTCTGTTCAGGGTATGTAATTCTTCCTGATTTAAGCTAGGAGGATTGTATTTTTCTAGGATTTGTTTATCTCTTCTAGGTTTTCTAGTTTATGTGCATAAAGGTGTTCATAGTAGCCTTGAATGATCTTTTGTATTTTAGTGGTGTCAGTTGTAATGTCTCCTGTTTCACTTATCATTGAGGTTATTTGGATTTTCTCTCTTCTTTTCTTGGTTAATCTTGCTAATGGTCTATCAATTTTATTCATCTTTACAAATAAGCTTTTTGTGGGCTTTTTTGTGTATTTTTTTTTATTTGTTTCAATTTCATTTAGTTCTGCTGTGATTAAAGAAATCATCGCCAACACAAACAACTGGAAACGCATCCCATGCTCTTGGATGGGTAGAATGAATATTGTGAAAGTGAACATACTGACAAAAGCAAAGCAATCTAAAAATTCAACACAATCCCCATCAACATACCACCACCATTCTTCACAGAATTAGAAAAAAACAATTCTAAAATTCATATGGAACCAAAAAACAGCCTGCATAGCCAAAGCAAGACTAACTAAAAAGAACAAATCCAGAGGCAACACACTACCTGATTTCAAACTATACTTTAAGCCTATAGTTACCAAAACAGCATGCCTATAAAAATAGGCACATATACCAATGGAACAGAATAGAGAACCCAGAAATAAACCCAAATACTTATAGTCAACTGATCTTCGATAAAGAAATAAAAAATATAAAGTGGGAAAAGGACACCCTTTTCAACAAATGGTGCTAGGATAATTGGCTGGCCACATGTAGGAGAATGAAGCTGGATCCTCGTCTCTCACCTTATACAAAAATCAACTTGAGATGTATTAGAGACATGAAACTATAAAAATTCTAGAATATAACATTGGAAAAAACCCTTCTAGACATTGGCTTAGGTAAGGATTTCATGACCAAAAGCCCAAAAGCAAATGCAATAAAAACAAAGGTAAATAGCTGGGACCTAATTAAACTAAGAGCTTTTGCAAGGCAAAACAAATAGTTAGCAGAGTAGACAAACAACCTACACAGAGTGGCAGAAAATCTTTACAGTCTATATATCTGACAAAGGACTAATATCCAGAATCTACAACAAACTCAAACAAATCAGTAAGGAAAACAACAAACAATTCCTACAAAAAGTGGGCTAAGGACATGCATAGACAATTCTGAAAAGAAGATATACAAATGGCCAACAAACATATGAAAAATTGCTCAAAATCACTAATGATCGGGGAAATGCAAATCAAAACCACAATGCAATAATACCCTACTCCCATAAGCATGGCCATAGTCAAAAAATCATAAAACAGTAGATGTTGGCACAGATACGGCAATCAGGGAACACTTCTACCCTGCTGGTGGGAATGTAACTAGTACAGCCACTATGAAAAACAGTGTGGAGATTCCTTAAAAAACTAAAAGTATTTCTGTGGAATCTGTGGTGATATCCCCTTTATCGTTTTTTATTGCATCTATTTGGTTATTCTCTCTTTTCTTTTTTATTAATCTGGCTAGTGGTCTATTTTGTTGATCTTTTCGAAAAAACAGCTCTTGGATTTATTGATTTTTTGA